>VZTV01039824.1:2275-26608 GCA_013400875.1 Anhinga rufa | reverse complement strand
AAGAGCAGGATCCATATCCTTTGCAGTTCATCTTCTGCAGTGAAGCATTGCTATCAACCTGGCATTGAAACAGCTTCTTAATCTGCTGCATGGAAAAGTGCCTTGAAGTGTGGGTGTAGGGATTGCAGGCGGTGGGCCAGAAAAGACTTGGCATGCCAATGAAATAATGCATTCATTCTTCAGAATATGACAAAAAGAGTCTTCTGGATGTCCTGTTGGGCTGCCGGGAGGGCAGGGGAGAGAGAATGCTTGTAAATAAAGCTGGCAGGAGCGAAAGGTTGTTGGGTAGTCAGGCAGAATTCAGGTTGTGTATGCACCTGCTGCCCAGCGGAGAAGGATATACCACAAAGGTAAAGGACAAAGGAATTAAAACAAATGTTCCACAAATGAAAATACTGTATACGTGTACCTGTTTTAGAGAAAATATGAAAATTAGCCCATATATAAAAACGATACACCTGCTGTGAGTTTCTCTAAATGGAAAGCTGAGAGTCCCTGAAGCACCAGCCCCCTTTAGCAACCATTGAGCTCAGAACTTAATAGGCTTTAATTAGTACAGAATGGGTGCATCTTGTGAGGTTTTAGTTTGGCTCACGAATGCCCTTCTGATGCAAATTTACTGCTTGTGCTGATTTACATCATGGAATCATAAATAGGAATTTACATCAGGGAACCTGCATGGAAACTGAGTTTTATTCAAAGATGTCATAGGAAGAGACGTTGGAGAATGAGATCAGAACGAAGGCAAGTAAAGGTGACCTCTGCCGGATCATGCGGTTTCTCGTACGCGTGCAGAACACGTCTTGAACGTTGCATAATTTTCAAACAAGTTTGCCAGTCGGGTGTTTGGTTCTGTGTGATGGCTATTGCATGCAGTACACGAAATAAAGAATCTAGCAATATTACAAGCTACAAACATTATTTTGAGGCTAGATAACTTTGTAGATAGCAATTTTGCTTAGGATTCATCTAGCTTATGCTACAGCGTAGACTTTACAACTCAGCTAGTCGTGCTAGACTCTTCTTATAGTCGTGGAAGAGAAATAGGCAACTTTCAGACACAAATCGCTGTATTTTGGGGGATTTGATTCAACTACAGATTCGGACTTTTAGGTTTCTGTAATGGCTTCGTATGGGGTTTCTTTCTCTTGCATTAAAATATGCAAACCATTACACTGGAGATGTCCAGGAGCATTTTGCCTGGCCTCAGCAAGCCTTTCAAGAAGGGCACGTGTCTCTCCTGAGTCCTGTGTCATTTATGTCAGCCTTGTGTAGATAGATGTCTCGGATATCCCAAGGCATCTCAGCTGACCCTGGATGTCTCTGTTTAGGCAAATAAATTAATCCCTGAATATATGAGCTCCTGTTGCAGTCAATGGAGACCTAGTCAATATGGTTAACGTAATCTGTAAAGCTATTCATCTCACTAGAAAGTAAACACATGGGCTTCACTTCTGCTCTATGAATATTTCAAAATTATTACAGATTAACAATGAGATGCTTATCTCTCTTATCAGAGTAACACTTTGCTTTCATTATTTTAGACAAATACTTCAGCTTATGCTAACTATTTTTCACAAATATGCAAATGATCTGGGTTGCCTATGGAAACACACATTCCTTGGCTGAGCGTAAGGCTGTGTACAAAAAGAGTTGTTCAGAAGATATATATGCATGCGGGTATATAAAGAGAATAGTTTGAGAAAATGAATGTGGATTCTAGAAAGGGATAGGGGTACTAGCATTTATTCCCAAATTGTATGATTAATATTATTTATAGGGACGAATGAACCTTTAAAGATTGCCATTTGAATCTGTTTGGTTTTGAAGTTCAAAAGCAAAAAAATCTTTAAATGTCTTTTGAAATTCCAATTAAGAGTCAGTCAAAACCCATCACTAAAAGAATAGTTTTTGTTTTACAAATTAGCAATTAAAAAGTGACAAATATCTTCAATGCTTAAACACTCTGCAATACCCATTCAAATGTTCAAATAATACTTTTTCTGGGAACATGAGTATGTTCCCCAGCATTTCCTTTTTTTTCTCTCTCTCTTAGGAATGCCTCTGGAAGCTCTCTATCTAACTCTAAAGCTGCACTCACTTCACCAGTACTGAGGATTATGCAAATTATTTCATGAGTAGTTCGAAATCACACTCATGTTTTCTAGTTTCAAATTATAATATGGGTGGCTTATTTTGCTTTATGTTTCTTTTCCTACTGTTTTTTACTGTTTTTTTCCTCTGAGTATTGTTTAATTATTTAATTTAATTATTTTAATAATCTTTTTCTTCCATTCTCTTACTAGAGTAGTAATAATTAGGGAAAGTAAACTTTTCTTGTACTGCAAGAGCATGTGAAGTCTTGAACTGAGATTATTTCCCTATTTTAGTAGTCGTTCACGTTAAACATGGCTTAAGGCAGCCAGCGCTCTGAAGAACAGGCATTCCATGAGCTGATGCGTCTTAACTCTGGAATATTATGTGGGGTTTTATTGTTAATATTTCTCTCCTTGTGACAGTTTCTCCGTAGAACGTAGCACCACTTTAGCAGAATAACAAACATCAACTGCTGAATGTATTAATACTGTGGGAAGCGATTTAGTATTGTATTGTTGTAAATTATGTCCCTTTACTAGCAGGTTTTTTTATTATGACAAAGACTTCAATTTTATCTGTTCTCGTAGATGTGAGGATTTATTGTTTGTGCAAGGTGCCAGCGTACTTGAGAAATGATGAGAATAGTTCACCAAGAGAATAAAATGTCTGTCTCAGAGGAAGGAGGGCAGAATGAATTCACACATAAACTGGTTACAGAGAAGGAAAAGTGAAGGAAACCATGATGAGGATGTAGGTCATTAGGTCAAATCAACAGGTCAGAGAAGGCTATCAGTGAGAGAATCCTAAATAATAGTTATTATCAAGGAGAGTCAGTGACCACTACCCTGATGATCAGTAATTTCAGACAGTGCAGTTAGGGATTTATTGAGCATCAAAATTCTCAAAATAAATAGGAAAAGAACGAGCATTTCTACTTTGTATTTGAAGTTGGGCCTGTAGCTGAACTCACACCTGAATTTGGGTTGTGTCCTTAATTTTGGGTTGCTCATTTGCACTCAGGTGCGGGCCTAGGGTATGTCGTAGGAAAAATTTTAGGCCTGCACTATTCCTTGGCATAGATGAAGTAGCTCCTTCACCACCTCTCAGCATGCTTGTCCAACCAATGTTAGTTTGATAAATTGCCTACAGAGTCCTTTTTGCAAGGGTCTCGGCGTCACCTGCTGTCAAACCAGCTGGCATTTTAGGTAGCTGGAGCTCAAACTTCCCTTGTAATATTAAGGATGCGCAGCACTGAAGTCTTAGAGTTGGGCTGAAGTGTATTTTCCGCGCTTCACATATGGATACGCATACAGACTTAGGACCTAACACACAACGCCCAAAACAAATTAAAGGCATCGTTGGAAGCAGTCTAATATAGCCTAAGTCTGCCCACTTCGATGTGAGTTCTGATGCCGCCTTCTGCTATCCACCGAAACCCAACCGTCAGAAAACTGCTGCAAGGTGCCTGTTTTTTTGGGACAACGCGTTCGGGTGAACACTGTCATGGCAGTAGAGAAGAACCTAATGAATTCTGAGACCACCAAGGTTAGACAGTCCTAAAAAATAAGCAGAAGAGCCGGGCAGCGTGTGAAGTTAAAAATGTAACTTTAAGGTAGATGTCATTTAAGTGGATCCTGCCTCCTTCCTCTTTTGCGGTTGCATATCTAAGGACAAAATTGTCTTTTGTTGACAGAGTAAATTACGATTATCGGAAGGAACAAAGTCTGTTAGAGCAGACTGGATGGCCATGGAAAACTAATGGAAAAGTGTTCCTAACTTTTCACTGTCTTGCAATGGAATAGAAATACCTTTTTTTGGAACTCATGACTGACTTCATGCACAATAGGCCTTTCACATAATTAAACAATTGTCCCAGTCATGATTTTTAAAAATTATATTTTCTCTTCTCTATTGACTTTAGCAAAATCAGATGCACTTTTCAAATAGATTCTTCATCACAGTCTAATTCTGTAATGCCTCCCAAATGTCCTCGTGGATAAAGCAGTGTGAAGACGTCATCAAGATTTAGCTGCATCTCTAAGGCTGGGGATGAGGAGTAAAGAACTGCAGACAGGAACGATGAAGCTGAAGGATTTTATTTTAACAGAAATTTGCCCTCCTACCCCAAGCTGAATATGCTTGTGTTTGCTTCTGAACTTTGTTACCATATGCCAGCCCAGAGTAAAGCAGTCAAGAATTTGCATGCCCTCCATGTTAAAGTATTGTTAATGAGCGTTGCCTACTTGCTTCACATCACTCAAATGCACTGCGACACGAATTTTGGCAGGAAGCATGTGGTATTTTTACAAGGAGCATACCTGTGTTCACATACAGTTTTACATGTATGGATGAGAAACATGGATAAAACCGTACTTCTAAGCAATTATTTGGTTAAAGATTCAAAGGCTGTGTCTGAACTATTCGTTCAAAGGCTGTCTTCACAATGGGCCAAGGAGCACTTCCCAGCTCATTGCTGTAGGCTCCCTCTCATCTGTGACCTGACTGTTGGGATGAGACATGGGCATGCATGTTTGCCCTTAGGTAGTCATGGCGCCAGGCCTGACGATATTAAAGAAGCATTTGGACAACACCCTCAGACACATGGTATGAATTTGGGGGTTGTCCTATGCAGGAGTTGAACTCGATGTTCCTTGCAGCTCCTTTCCAACTTAGGACATCCTATGGTTCTGTGGGGAGGGAACCTCAGCATCGGGGATTGCTGATGCTCTCTAGTTACGCTCTTGATTTGGACAATGACAGGACCACAGCTGCCCTTTGTACCGTGCAGCATAGCCAGAGTGATGTGTAAAAACTGTCTCACCCTCTATCAGTTGACTAGACTTAGGGATGTAATTACTGGAGAACTTCCCAGGCTTAATTGAGATGAAATAGTGACATCAGGTACAGAAATGCGCTCTCGTTTACATCACCAATTAGGTTAGCGATATGTGAGTGCCTGAAAAATTTCTCTCAGATGAGAATTCTAGAATGTTCTTTATGCAAAGCTGGGAGGGAATTTCAAGAAAGGCCCTAGAGCAGTTTGCCACCAGCCTAATTTAGCTGAGGAACCCAAGTCTAATAGCCATAGCTATCTCTGTAGCCAAAGGAGAATGACTGTAATTTGATCAGCAATGTATATCTTCTGGGGGCTGAATTGTCCTCAGGAGATGCCTGCCTCTTTCCGTGGTCTCCAGGAGCAGGCCAGGTTCCTAATTTATGCGCCTTGCTTGAGCACCTGAATTAGAAGGAGAAATCTGGGTCAGTACTTCTGTATTTTTGGTGCATTACAACTGCAGAGATAGGCGTTGATCAAAATAAGTCACTTTAATTTGAAGCTAATCTCCGAAGTTTCAAAGAAAGAATATGTCTTTGTGAGCCATCGTAGTTGATAGAAGGGACCGCTTTGTTCTTCTAGTTGTACTTTGAAAGAACATCTCTAATTTTTTAACCGGTCATCTGCAGCGTTATCAATAGAAAACCCATCATGGACATTGATTTCGAAGTGTATTTAATGTTTAGCTTATTTCTTACTGCCTTTTATTTCAAATGTTTAGTAAGGGAATAATAAAAGGAAGGATGTTATCACTGAAATACAAAATACATTGCCCATAATCTGGGATGAGCTAAACAATACTGGAGTGTACATGAAATGTTTCAGTGTTAGATAGTCCTCCAAACTGTAGCTAACATCTCTTAACTATTTAAGCCATCAGAGTCTTGTGAATGTTGTTCTTGTTTGTTCCTTCCCTCTGGATTTCATGCAACGTGCTTGATTCCTGTTACCAGGAGAGTTTTGCTGATTTACACCTGTTGACTGTCTGATGTCCTTTGATAATTGGCCACGTGGGTGAATGACTACCAAAATTTTGTCTAAACATCAAATATCTGGATGCATAAATTGTTAAACCGAAGCATTTTTCCTCCTGTATAGCATATAATTTAATCCATTATTACTGCCACCTTTAAAGACTGCATATGCCTGAAAGCAGAAAATTAAATAACTGTTTGCTATTAATATAAATTATTGTGTTTTGACAGCTTGCTAATCAACTAAATAAAAATGGTGCTGTACAAATAGCTCTATTGCCTTTTAAGTAACTTTTTTTATGTGCATGAGAATTCTCCTTGTTTGAGCCTTTGAACCCTTACAGGATTTGTCCTCTGTGATATGCTAATATTCAGAAGCATAAATAAAGCTTCATTTGAGACATGCTCTGATGCAGAATGGATTTCTCAGTATAGTTACTCTATGCATAATCTTGGGAGACGTTTGACCGTCACGTGCTGGCTATAGATGTTACTTCCACTATGGACTGTATCAAAATAAGTGATTTAATATTGAACAGATTTTGACATAGCGATATGTTTTTTATGCAATTTTCAGGTATGGGCTGTTTCTGGGGTGCTGAGAGGCAGTTTTGGAGACAGAAGGGAGTCTACTCCACTCAAGTGGGTTACGCAGGAGGGTATACTCCAAATCCTACCTACAAAGAGGTCTGTTCAGGTAAGTCTTTCTCTTTGGGTTTTAAGGATTGTGAGTAGAATCCTGTTAGATTATGAGTGACAATGAAGAGTAAAATGAGTGAGTGCAGCGACTAAAGAGATTGGGTATTTGGTCAACCCTGGTATGGGCCTTGCATCCTAACCTGTAATGAAATCTATGGTATGCCCATCCTGTTGTTATGTCCTAATAATTAGGAAGTTAATGTATGTACAAATATTCTGAGGAAAAAGAGAAAATAGTTTCTTCAGGAAATTAATTCTGTTTCAAATTATGCAAATGTGTTCCTTAGAAAAAGCATGAGTTTTGATTTTACTTTTGTCTGTATCTGGGTATGAACAAAAATCAGAAAGCACACGTTCTTTCTTTTCCTTTCCGTATAACCACAAGGTTGTAGGGAGAAATCTAAATTTCTCATTTGGTTATTATTAATAATTGGTTAGATTTTGATACAGTTTGTCCTGGTTTCAGCTGGGATAGAGTTAATTTTCTTCGCAGTAGCTAGTATGGGGCTGTGTTTTGGATTTATGCTGAAGCAATGGTGATAATGCGGAGATGTTTTAGTTGTTGCTCAGCAGCGCTTACACCAGTCAAGGACTGTTTCAGCTCCCCATGCTGTGCCGGGGGCACGGGAAGCTGGGAGGGGACACGGCTGGGACAGCTGACCCCAACTGACCCAAGGGATATCCCACACCATATGATGCCATGCTCGGTATATAGAGCTGGGGGAAGAAGAAGGAAGTGGGGGGACATTGGGAGTGATGGCGTTTGTCTTCCCCAGTCACCGTTACGCGTGATGGAGCCCTGCTTTCCTGGAGATGGCTGAACACCCGCCTGCCCATGGGGAGCAGTGAATAAATGCCTTGTTTTGCTTTGCTTGCGTGCGCGGCTCTTTCTTTCCCTATTAAACTGCCTTTATCTCAACCCATGAGTTTCCTCACTTTTACTCTTCCGATTCTCTCCCCCATCCCACCGGGGGGGAGTGAGCGAGCGGCTGCGTGGGGCTTGGTTGTTGATCCGGGCTAAACCACGACAAGTTCAATGCACAGCATCCCATCATTTCCACGCCAAACCTTTGCAGATTTTTCATTGCACTCATACACTAATCCTTCTACAGTACTAATAACCCAATACAGTTTCTTTCTATCATCTAAAACATAGGACCGCTGGCAGCCAACTGACTAATGTTGCTGTTAAAGCAAATTCTTGCTTTCCTATACTCGCTAGTGGAGAACAGCTTGGAGGTTTCCTTTTGGTTTATTTTCTTGTTAACACTTTTTATGCCAAATGCTGAAGTTGATGTACTGTTCTCTCTGACAATCTGTCACATGGGCTCGATAGAAAGTGCGTAAAAAGTTCAGTGGCACAAACAACTAAAGGACACTTTAGCAACTGTGGAGAAGTGCTGTAAGGCTCCCAAAAAAGCAGAAATTTTCTGGAAATAGTTAAAAACATGAAAAGAGATGTTTTAAGATGGTGTTTTATAGACAACACTGAATTAATCAGAAATTGCCTTATAAATGCTAAAGAAAACATACAGATTAGGGAGACTTTCCAGTGGGAACTTACAGCACTATGCATGCTCCTGAGTGCAAGTGTTTAGAAATTTAAAATATCTAGAGCAAGACAAAAGGATACCATGCCTCTAGCATTAATTGATGCATAGATACCCAGAACTCCTGCAAAACGTAGCAAGAAAAAGCTTAATCTATGGAAGGATCAGTGACGCCTGTCTTATTTATCCAGATGGTCCGTTACTTCCTAATACTTCTGCACTCTTGTATTTTGTACTTTCATCATTTGCCTGCACTACCTGTAATTTTTATGAGCGTGTATGGTCCAAGACCTATCTGGTAATTATTGTCCACTCTGTTTAATGGCCTGGGTATTAAATAATTACATTGTTTATATAGAATAGGGATGGGCAGCCCAACTTCTCTTTCCCAGCGCACTCACGGTTCCAGTACACCGCGGGTAGTTATGATGGACTGTTGAGCGTTCCTCCAAGGATACTGAGTGTTGGCTGTCGGCCAAGGGGAGGTGTGAACCCAGGGCAAGGTGGTGTAGCCAGGGAAGTAGAAAAAAAGGTATCATCTCTCTTAATTCTGTGCAGTATAGTCTGGTTTTATATTTCGGAATAGCTCCATAGTATTGTGAGCTTTGCATTTGATTGACAGACTTTGAAAGCTTTTCGTAGCTACTTTATGTGTTGTATTTTATCAATAGCGAACAAAAATCAAAATGGTAATTAAATAATAAGAATCCTGCAATAAATAAATGGGAAAAATCTTTGAAGTCTGTTTTCTGATAGTTTTTTTAGTTAGATTTGTAGTGCAAAAACACAGCTGAGGTTATTTTTCTAGTGCTTGTTTTTATACATATTTGCATTATGGATGTTTATATGCCTCCAGATGCTGGACACTGGAGGATTTTTTGCTCACAGATATCCAGAAGCATAAGCACATATTTCATAGCCTTGTCTGTGTGAACATAAATAGGATGTGTATGTGCTATACATTTTTGTTCCTAGTTGTGCAGCTGTGCTGAGTTGGAGAATTTACTGATTTCTGCATGCTATTTTTTTCCTACTTAACTTCCTCTAGCGCTATTTTATTCTGATTTTATTCTGATTTTTTTTTGGCAGGTTTTTTTTTTCATCTTTGAACATACTTTTTGGAAGTCTCTTTAAAGAGAGCTCTCACAAGCTCCCCTAAGATATTGCTATCTGGCTGCTCTATTAGTTGCCATAGTTTTCATTGGGAAGAACAGTTCTTATGAAATAGTAGACTTCAGTTGCGCACTTTGTTATTCATCTGTTCTGGCAAGATCACATCTACGGTAAACACTTAACAGTCATGTCCTCTAAATATCTCTCCAATTCAGAGACAAGCACGTTGTGTGGGACTGTGTCAAAGGCCTTGCAGAAGTCAAGATAGATGACATCAGTTGCTCTTCCCTCATCCGCCCCGCAGTGACTCCATGATAGAAGGCCACCAGATTAGTCAGGTGACCCATCAGTCAGGCTTTCTGCTTGGAAAGCTGCTCTTTCTTACACTGCATGAAATAAAGTTCCTGCTTGCTTGATTTACCAGCAGCCAAAAGGGACAGGAATATGTTCCATGTACACAAAGGTTTTTGTCTTCTTGTGTATTTAGGATGTTCCATAATGATCTTAAATAATGTCTTGTTTGGAGACTTCTGAGGACAACACTGCCTTAATTATAATTGATCTTAAAGTCTACAGTAACATGTCACTAACATCTGTATTTAAATACCTGCAAACTGAGGAATTACTGAGGTGGAGGCTTAGAGCATATTGATTGCAATTTGATATTCTGCTTCACTCTTTGTACTAAATCTTGTAGTCTTGAATAAGTATCTTCTGTAGAAAAGGCAATGCTTAGGGTTTCTTTTCTTCGTGCTTTTAGTGTATTTTCTAGAAGGAAAGTGTTGTGTTGCTTCAAGTTCAAACCAGCTGGTTTTGGTTGGTTTTGGTGCTTCAGGACAGCATTTTCCGCATCTGTGGTGATCCAGTCTTCTGCCGTGATCTTCATTTGATGGACTTCACTGGGAAGCAAAAGTGATCTGCAGACCTAGTATTAAGCTATATGGGGGGCCACCATTTCTCTTACAGCAGCCAGGTGATGGCAGTACTGTTACAACACTGTGTTGGTACCCCATGAAAACTGAAGCCTCTAAGGGCAAACCTCCAACCTCATAAGCCTTGAAGAGCAGCATGATTCACCTCTCCATTGGGCAGGTAGAAAAGTCATGGTTCTGCTTGAAAGGGTCAGATTAGTGTTATCCTGTTCAGATGTGGGACTGGTCAGTTGAAGATTCTCCTATCAGTTGATGTGGTATTGCCTTGCTAAATTGGTGTTTGAGAGATAATTGAGTTACTTTGAAGCTTATGAATACAGTGCTGGAAAATTATTTTTACATTTTTTGGTGACAACCGTACAGATGAAAATCTGAAAAGGCGTTCTGGAGTGTGTGAAGGATTTTCAGCTATTTTCGGTGCATTAGCCTAATACATAAATACACCATTTTTGGCCAGCATTAGACAACCCAGGATGTTCATTCAGTATAAAACATCTTTTCATATTTTGCTTACAGATGTTCAGAACAATTCTGTTTATCTGTATATTCATAAGCTTTTTGAAATCTGCATAGCTCAAGTGGCACTGAAATCAGAAGGGAAAAACTCTGCTGTTGTTATTCATAAACTGGTTATGTACAATTACCATATAAAATATGCGGCTAGCGATGATTTTCTTAAAAAGCAAGCAGCTTATAGGCTTATGGTTCAAGCTGTTAACATCTAAGCAGGTCATTTTATTTTGTTTTGGGTTGTTTTCTTTGTTTATCTTCAGTGACTATAATGTAAAAAAAATAGAAGACTATGCCTGTTTATTATTCAATATTAGTCAGAAGGCTTAGTGAACATAACAGAATATTTAGTTAGTTAAACCCATTTATAATCTAGTCAATTCTCAGTACCTTTCTGAAGCATATTGTCTTGTACGCAAGTCACATTTCTTAATAATTAACAATGCAATATAAAAGTATGCCACATGGACTTGGTTTCTGTGTTGAGTTACATAAAATACTTGATTGTGAAGTTGTTTCACATTTCCTATGCAGCAAACCCACGTTTTTCTGAGGGATAGTATTGCCTTTTGCATACCAATTAGTCTTTTGACTGATTCTTATACATAGGAGTTCCAGTTCTCCTTAAAATGTCTAGGCTTCCAAAGGTCATCCGGAAGACTTCTAAATAGCTGACGGAAGAGAATGGCGAAAGGCAAAATTAATTTCTTGCTCTGTTACCTCCTATCCCTTTGGTCAGCTGGTGATTTACAAAGTTAATTCCATCTCTACTTCGTCTTAGTTATACTTGAAAGAGAGGGTGAGACAATCAGTAAAGTCCACAACAGGTTGATGATTTGCAGGTTTGTGCTTTAGGAATGGAAACGCGTGCAGGGGGTTTGGCTCCGTGATGTGGGGCTTATTTGGCATCCTTATGCATAAACACATGAGCATTAAAGCCAACACCAGAAAATCTGACTGGCATTTTTCATGAGTTATTAATAGCAATATAGAGAAAATGTAATATGGGAAAATATTTCTTTCCTTCTCAGATTCCCCATTCACTACAAAATACAGATGAATGTCCTATGACAAACTATCAGTATGTTGAGACAGTGCCTTATATTACTTGAAAAGCCCTTCATTTAGACATCACAACGCTATTCCAAAGTGGGTCTGACTCTCCAAAATGTTTAAATGTATAATTAAACTACAAATATTCCTTTCCCTTTCTGTAGCTTATAAAGGGATCTGAAGGTTTTCATGAACAGAAACTAAGTCCACAAGATTAAAGTTTCCAAGCAGTAATGAGAATGGCTCAGAACATTTTCTTTTATTATTAAATCGCTGTCAAGAGAATAGATTCCTGTTGTGCCTTTGTCTGTTCTTTTTTTCTTATAAGAACAGGATATAGGAATTTTAATGACTTATAGATTCTGTGAAGAATATCAGTGTTCACCATGCCCTTGATCTGTACAATGTGCCTTGATACGATTGGCCAATTGCTCCACCTCTCCCCTTTTTTTTGCCCTGCTCACCTGGAAGGAAGGAAGGAAAGGTCAGCCAATCAAAGTACAAAATACTGTATTGATCAAAGTTTATGTCATGTACTGTGGATATTAGTATTTTGTATATTTTTTATAGCGATCCAAGATCAGGATTTTGTAGAAAATATATAATTTTTATTAACTAGACCACAGTTAGAACAAGTTGTGTCTCTAATCGTGAGGCTATAGTCCTAGCATCCTCCTAGAAGTGCAGACAAAACCTTGATATAAACCTATAAACTATAATTTGTCCTCGATGCAATTGCTAAGTCATGAAATAAAATGAATGTACCAATTTAACTTCAAAAAATCATTTGGAAAGGTGATAGCAGATGCTGCTGCAACATTAAAACCTTGACAACAAGAAATATAACAGATGCATTGAATTTCAGTTACCTGCTATATTGCAGTTCTACCTAGAAAATTGTCTGCGTTGACATTACTGACATGTTCTTTTTCAACAGAAAAGCTTCTTGTTGACCAAGAAAACTTTATTATACCTTAGACTACCAGGATACAGAAATGTATTCTGTATCTTCATCATTTAAAAACAAAAGGCAGAATAAATAGTTTTACCAACCGTTGTCCGAAAAACAAAAAGCTCCCTGTCCACAAGGGATTGTAGCTGCTCTGCTTAGGGAGTTCTGCTACATCTTTAATCAAGGTTAAGTTTGCATTTCCATTTCAGAATTTGACTTCTCAGGGTTAATATCTTGGCCGGTTCAGGCTTGAAGAAATTAAACTGATATTTATTATTTAGATACCTGATTGTGCCTTGTGGCAAATTTAAAATCCTAATAGCCTCGCTGCTATCCTCTGTTCCTTTTATCTATTTATCTCAGCGTTGCCCATAATCACAGGCTTAGGTAGTATTAGCAGTATAAATACTAAATATATTATTTATTATTAACAACTTTATTTGAATTGTATTCCACTGAGATGAGTTGTTTCCGTCTTTCTCATCTCCTGGTTTTATTAAAGATATATATAAGATGAAAATGTGATAGCCCCAGAGGTTGAAAGAGCCATTACAGAACAAGTCAAAGAAAAAATCTTCTGACCTGGAGCCTGCACTAAGTTCCCAGAGGACCTTCGTTTTCAGAAGAGACTCCGTGCAGGATTAGGCTGTGATGTTCACCACGCCACTGTGCCTGTGAGCAGAGGAAGATGCAGCAGGAAGCTGGTTCCCATGTGAGGCATGGGAACATGGTGAATTTGTGAGAAAGATGAAGTTACCAAAGGGCTCACTGTTTTTACTATGGCTAGCAGGGTTTTCTTACGTTTTGTTTTCGCTATGGACACACTTGAAAAGAAAAAAACCCAACAAGGCCGATCTCCTGAGCCTCCCGAACTGTCCTCCCAGAATTAGTGCTTACTACAAGTGGTAACTCCATTGAGGACATTGTGGCTATTCATGCCCATGAGAACCATTCTTGGTGTGTAATATTTGAAGTATCTTGCACAAACTGATACTACAAGATAAAAGAAAGACGAAAACAACAAGCAAAAGAATGTAATGAGGGGTAGAGATCAGAGAGAAGCTACAGCTATTGGGAGAGCATCACTCTGGAAGGAAAGCGGAAGGTAGAACACGTTTGCGTTTCTCCCGTAATTCTCCTTTTTTTGTGGTGTGTTTGTGTTATTTTGCTGCTCCTACTGCTTATTCCCCCGGGTGAAATCTTCATTCCTTTAGCGGCACATGACTGAAATGCTGTAGGGTTCATATGGATATTTCTGAGAATTTATTTATTTTCCTGAAATTGGGAGAGTACTGAAATTACTACGTGTAAACCTGACCCACGTTGACTTACTCTGTTTATGGAACATGTTCCTATGCTGGCATATAAAAGTTTGTAAATTGAGTACTGTCTCACCAAGATGATTAAGATTTTGAATAATTCTACAAGTGACCTGCACAGTTTCTATGTCTTGGAGGAATGATGAAAATACCTAATTACAAGAGTTTAACTTCCTTCTTTTTGCTCAGCTGTGCCCAAGAAGACTATTGTATCTCAGCTTATAATAAGCAAAACTATGATAGCCAAGTTCCGCTCTGTCTTACACTGGCAGACTTATGCACTCTCACATGAGTTTCACCAGGTGAGAAGAATTTGGGCCCTGACTAAGACAAGAAATTGGTTCAGGGATAGGAGAGGCAGAGCCTTTGGGGTCCTCATGGCTGTAGTGCACTGTAGCAACAGTTTCTGCATTTGATGCGAAGTAACAACAGGGTAAAGGACCCTTTGAGAAGGATTTGGGGAAAGCCAGAGCTCAAGGGAGGTCACAGAATTGCTCACAGGTGTGCTGTGGGCTAGGAGTTCAGTACAGCCATTGTAGGTGTGTTCTTTTTAGAAGAGGCAAAAATCTTAAAAATGCTTTGGTGCACTAAAGAAAGGCAGAGATTATAAAGCAAGATAGGCTGTAAATTATGATCGAGTCACAATTCTGGTGTAAGGGAAGGTACAGGATGCCATCTACCAATCGCTGCATGACGTATCAAAACCTATTGCTAGCTAGGCTCCTTCACTTGCTGTTTGTAGGCTGTCGGGTTGCATGCCTTAAGTACTGCTGTAATCACAGTAGTAAGCTTTGATGCCCAAGCTACTGAAAAGACTATTATCCAATTTTTATTTGAATACCCAAAGTGATAGAAAATCTGCCATTTCCATCAGGGTGCCACAGCCCTCATAACTGATTTGTAGAAGGACTCAGCTGGTTCTGTTTAACACCACAGCAGAGATCTTTACCACCAGAGCTCAAGGAATAATCCACAAGCCACACCAGATACTTCTGACAAAAGATAACTGAGGTACAATTGATACATGGGCTCCCATGAGCGAACAGCGTGCTGCTGCGGCCAAGAAGGCCAACGGGATGCTGGGCTGCATCGACAAGGGCATCGCCAGCAGAGAGAAAGAAGCCATTACCCCGCTCTGCTCAGCGCTTGTCAGGCCACACCTGGAGTGCTGTGTGCAGCTCTGGTCCCCGCTGTACAAAAAGGAGGTGGACAGGCTGGAAGGGGTCCAGAGAAGGGCCACCAAGATGATGGGAGGACTGGGAAGCCTGCCATATGAGGGTAGGCTGGGAGAGCTGGGTTTGTTCAGCCTCGAGAAAAGGAGGCTCAGAGGGGATCTCCTCACCGTGTACCAGCACTTAAGGGGTAGTTACAAAGAAGATGGAGACTCCCTTTTCACACGGAGTCACGTGGAGAGGACAAGGGGGAATGGACACACGTTGCTCTTGGGGAGATTCCGATTGGACACCAGAGGGAAATTTTTCACCCTGAGGACATCAACCACTGGAATAATCTCCCCAGGGAAGGGGTTGACTCGGCCACATTGGACACCTTCAAGAGTCGTCTGGAGAGGGTGCTGGGCCATCTTGTCTAGACTGTGCTCTTCCTAGAAAGGTTGGACTGGATGATCCCTGAGGTCCCTTCCAACCTGTGATTCTGTGATTCTGTGACTTCAAGATCCTTTAAAAAAATTGTGCCTTCCTGTGTGGGACCAGTCTGCTCCTACAGCATGGGCAGGAGGGAAGGTGGATCACTCTTTTCTTGGCCCCAGGATCTAAGATTTGTTTAATGAAATATGTTAGCCATTGCTTTACTAATTGGGCCACTCAAAGGTTTCTTTTGGTCTTCTTTTTATTTAAGCTATCTTTCTGGAAATTTCTGGGATATACAATCTCAAAAAAGGGAGAAAATAAAGGGAAGGTATTTGACTAGTTGAAAAATAACTGCTGCGTTGTTTCACACCGAGGGTGCATTTAATCTAACAATCTACTTCGGTGAAAGTTAGCATGAGTTCTGTCTTCATATACCTCACAGTTGCCAGGTATTAGTGATTTAGTGTTTAATAATCACAGGTGACCTTTTCTGTATTAATTTGTCTATCCATTTGTTTAATATAATTTTATTTCTGGCATTCACAAATATGAGGGGAAAATTGTGGTTTCATTAACTCTAGTGCTGAACCTGTGCGGGAAGTTTCAAGGAAAACTTGCTATAGTTAAGCAATGTTTTGCTAAAGGTTATTTCATGGCAGCTAGGTATCAATACGTCTGGGAATGAAGTATTTATTCTGAGGAGTAGGTAAAAAGAGCTTCATTTGCTTTACTGACACTTTACCTATTAATGAGTATTCCATAGTGACATCTTGTACCACCAGTAGAGGTCAAAGCAATAGGTAAGCTGGGAAGTGGAGAAAAAAACAAGGTAATAAGGAAAAAACAAACAGCAGATCATTCATAGGAGATCTGAAAATATCAGAATTGAATTTTCTTTCCTTCTGAATGGTTACTGCTTTGAAACACTTCTGTAATACATCTTTGGAGGCTTTCTCTTTGGCACCAGGAAGGAGATTTTTCTCCATGGTTGCACATCACATGGCATCAGCCTCCCTGGTGCGCTTCACACACAGTGCTGCTGGCCGGAGGTGGTTTTTCTTACCCCATAGTTATAATAGTTGCTGTCATTCATCTACAGTGGATTAAAATTGGATGTGAACTGTGACCACCAACAGTACTAAGAGCATATCTCATTTCCACATCAGTGAGATCTCTTCAGCCTGTTGATATGGACAAAGTGGCCAGTGTAGGTGTCTGGCCTTAAACCTGTACTTCAAAAAGGAGGAGAAACTGCCTGCCTCAGATCAAGTCCTCTTGGAGCTGCAGACACTCTTACAAAAATCAGCAGGGTAAAGGCACTGAAAGGGTGCCTCCTCTTTGGCTTCGGAGGAAGCTTCTTCGTTATCAACACTAGTGACATGCCCAGAAGGGCTGTCATGGCTACACACAGGCTATGTCTATGGCAGTAAGCTGAACAGGGCAGAGGTTTGGGCATGGGTGTGCTATCAGTCGTACCGCTGGGTTGCTTTGGTAGTCCCTGGCACGGTCGTAGCCAGGCCAGTAGCCTATCCTGGACAGGCCAGTAGCCTATCCTGGACGACTCCTAGACACAGCTGAGGGCTAATATGGTACAGACATTCAAACCCAATAAGCCGTGCAGATGCACAAACCCTGTCTGGAGGATAAAAAGTTTAGTTGCAGGGTGAGTTCTGTTGGGAACTTGGCCGTACAGCCGGAGAGTAATCCTAGACCTGTTGTATTTACTAGCAAATATTTTGCACTGAGACACTCAGTGGACTGTTCGGACCGCCCTACTCTTGTTTTCAGGCTTTTTTGAGGTGTGTTGTTGATACTGGCATTCACAACCAGCCCTTTAAACCCATGGATCCTAGAAGTGCTCTGGCTGGGAAGAAGCAAGAAGGAATTACCAGCTTTGCCTCCTCGAGTCTGCAGGCAGTGCATGCCTGGAGACATTTCTGTACCTATTACTGAGTGCAAAAATATATTGTGGCGGTGCTTGCATACACATGCACCCACACTGCTAACACACAGACCAAATCAGCCTGAAAAAAAACCCACAACCTCGACATGTGGCTAACCTTATTTTTTGTCTACTAGTTCCCCTCTTGGTTTTATCCAGTGTTTATTCAGTGAAGCGATTCAATTAGAAACTATTTTTATTTTCTTTCCGAGGAGTGAAAAATGTTAATTGTAGCTGAAATGCCTTCGAGTGATTCTGTTCTAATGTCACATTTCCATAAAGTCTATGCAGTTTGGTTTCTGCTAAAATAGTACAGCAGTAGAACAAAAATACTAAAAAAGTGTCATTAATGTTTTGAATGCTAGACTTGGCATGGACTATGACCTTGCTGGGTAAAGCACAGAGGAAAATAAGGTCCTTTCCTCCCAAAGCGTACCATATAAGACTAAGAGAAAAGACAACGGGTTGCTGCAGACAGTTGGAAAAATCAAAAGAAACTGTAAGAGAATTTTAATTAATATGATAAACCATCATCTCGGCATACTAGTACATATATGCCACTGCCTGGTTTTGAGTAGAAAGTAAGTGAACGGAAAGCAGTTTCAACGATACCGTCCTTGGGTTCGCAGGCTGTTACTGGGCTTTAAACTGGAGCATGATGCAGACTGTGACGGTCCTTCTTCTCAGGAATCTCATTAGCCATGAAAAATAGAGCTGCACTCCTGCTACCTAGTACGAGAGCATTTGGTAGCATCCGTTGTAGCACCTCTGGGAGCGGTAGGGAGAAGGGGGCTTCCGTCACCAAGAGCGTGAGGTCAGCTTGCTGAGCGTGTGTTGGGTCCCCGGGGACGTGTGGCTTTGGCTCTCCTTAGGCTGTAGCATCTCAATCTGAAGATGTCAAAGGAATAAGTGTAACCTTCATGGGTAGTACTCAACGCATTCGTGTCAAAGGGATGGTAATCTATGCCCGTGTTCATTTTAGAAATGTCTCGGGGGCAACGAGATGGAGATGGCCGAAATCGTTCAGCATAAGCGGGAGGCTGCTGGAAGGAGGGAGTAGTTACGCACATTAGGCAAGCTATGGTACCCTCTGGAGAGCTGTCTGGGGAGAAAGGCTTCATGGCCCGTGGGCATTGCTGAGCTCTTCTGGGCTGTGTCCTAACACCCCTGCCTCCCCTGTTGTGCCTCCTTTCAGGTTCAATCCTTCTAGAGATGGAGGAAATGGAGATCCTTTCAAGTACTTACAGGTACTCATGCATCAAGTTGCTGCAGGGAGCTGTAGCGATTGCTTTATCTTGCTTCTCTGCAAGCAGAGTAGCTGTTCTGTGCAGCTTAGGAGCCAGCTAAACAGCAGAAATATGCACCGAGGCTAAAGCATGCATTACAGCTGGCGGCCTTGACTTAGATGCACTTCCTGAATTATAAAGGTTAGAAAGGTTGCTTTCTATTTCTAAAATATGTTCAGCTTAGCCATGAGTTTTCCACCTCACTGATATGAAAGAATACGTTCCTCCTCAGAAGGATACTCTGGTTTAAAGGGGCTCTCTGGCCTGTGTTATTGCAGAGGTCATTTATGATGGCCATAACTTCCCTTTATTCATCCTGGAAAGGTGACAGGTACTATGTACTAAACTGAAAGTTTGCATTATCATCAACTACCGTGATTACACATTGTTTACTTCTTTTTTTTTTTCCTCCTCCTTTTTTTTTTTTTATTTTCTGTGTTATAATTATAGTGTTTTAGATTTCCTGGAAAGGATACAGGGTTTAATCATGTCATTATGTGTGCTGAATGCTGTGAAAATTCTTTGTTCCAACTCAAGTGGAACACCATTATAATACTCTTATCATCTATTAAGAAAGTAATAAATTGGGCCAAATTGATCCTAGACATAATTCTGCTGATGTCAATGGTGTTACATCAGGAAGAAATTTGTCTCAGTCTGTTAATACGATGATAAGATACAAGAGAAAAGTGGCTACTGAGTAGTAAACAAGTCCTGGAAAAAGAAGTTCCAATCTCATTGATTAGGCCCTGTTTGTGCAATGTTTTGAAGCTACAAAGCATTGCGAGAGTGCTAAATATTGTTGTTGTTGTTATTTTCTGAATGGACTGTGTATGGAAAATGGTCAGGATTTTATTTCATTCTTCTCCTCTCAGTTTTTGGCAGTGCACTTTTCTTCAACAGAACTGACCCTGAACCAGTGGTAGGTGCAGATGGGACCATTATTTTTCACCGCTTCATTTATTTTGGTTTAACAAATGGCTTCATTTTATTTCTTGCCTCATTCCTCTCTGTTCAGGGACAGTTTAGCCCTTCTGCAGGTGTTCAAAGATGTTCAGACAGGAGTAATGTGTAATGAGTTCTCCACTCACAGTGCAGTCTCCCAGCCTGCCTTTGTGATCCATTCAGAAGTCTTTTAAGTGAAGCTAAAATTAAATGAAAAAAATATAGACAGGGATCTGGTGTCCTCAGCGTGCGACCTGAAGGTAGGCACCTAGCTTGAAGGCGCAAAGAAGGCAGGATCCAATTTTCATGAATTGAGAAGGTCAGATTTTGGATGGGGAGAGGACCCCTTCCTTCTGCTTCTGAACATGCAGCAACACGTGATCCAGAATGGAAACGTGGTGGGTACAGAAGCAAACAAGATGAGATTTTTGCACAGAAAAAAGCAGAGGTCCCAGATTTGCCTTCCCACAGTGTATCTAGCGTGAAACTGTTATAAAGCATATAAAAACGGATGTTAACCATGAGAATAGGTTCCAGGACCTTGCCCTTCTTTCTCTCCTTCTCCTCCCTGCCCCAGGTTGCCCTAATCAGTAGAAGAAGACAAGCTTCCCAGCTGGCTTTATGCATTTTGCATTTGTGGTCACACAGTGGCCTTGCTTCATCAGGACAAGTAACAAATGTGCTTCCTCCAGCCTGGTAGTTGGGATGCTCTCAAGAGATGTATGTCTCTTATTTTGAGAGTCCTTTGGGATCCAGGCATCAAATTTCCTGAGCCGGTGTTTGGACCGAGGGCTATCACACCAAAGGTGTGCAATATCTTGGTCCCAGCTCCCACTGTTTCAGATCTAATTAACTAGGAAGAGCAAAATACTCTTCCTAGTCTTTCCCAGAGATTCACACACTCTGAACCTCACCAAAGTCTCTAATGATTACCAGTAGCTTTTATATAGCAGTGGGGATTTAAGGAACTTTGCATACTAAAGAGAATTATTTCTAAAGCCTGCTTGAAGGATGACTATTTCAGGCAGCTATGGAAAATAAAATAATTAATTAAAACGGGGAAAAAAATCTTGCGGCAAAACTGCATTTGTTGCTCCTGCTCTTGTAATAGGCGGTTTTGATCTTCTACTAAAGGTGCAGAAATAAGTAGTGTCACAACAGATATGGAAGGCAAATTCTGCAGACCAACTGAGTATAAAGCCAAGTGTCTTACTGCATATTCATCTATTTACCGCCTTCGATTCTTCTCTAATTCCTTTATTTTCAATATGATAATAGACTTTTCTCCATGCAGACTCATTGTTACCGTGAAATAGAATTTGTCTACACATGATATGTTCATATAACGTGTGAGGGCAGAATTCATCAAAACAATTGAGCTATGAGCAGGAATATCATTTAGTTGCTTTTTGCCTCCTTTATTCTCCTCTTTCTGCATTTGAATTGTTAAACAGGAGCTCTGCTGCAGTTTCAAAGAGTATCTTACAAAAGCTGTTGCCATAGCGTTATACCTAGATATGAATTCTTTTTCTATCACTGGCACAATAAGTGGTTATTTATTGGTACTTAGGCTTATTTAATAGCTCTTAATTAGAAGAACGGTCCAGAGTTTGAGGAACAACTTAACTATTAGAACTACCGCTGCAGTTGCATTTGATAAAGATCAGATAAAACTTTTTCAGAAAGTTATGAGAAAATAATTCCCTCTTTTCTCACCTCCTCCAAGAATCCCTAAACTACCACTGTAGCTGTCACACCAGCCACGCAACCTTCCTCTCCTCTTCTGAAACCCCTCCTAGGAATGGAATTTCTCCCTGAATTGCAGAAGGCGAAGATCTTCCCATTTAATTACGCTCGTACTGAAAACGGGTGGCAGGAGTTTCTCTCATGCAGCACCACGGCCTCGGCTGGCGTGTGCTTTCTTCCCTTTTGTTGCTCTTGCCTTTCATACTCCTCAGCAGCGGTTTTAATGCTGGACTTCGCCTGGCAGCTCTTTGGAGCAGAACGGATTGCAGAAAGAAGGAGGAGCACCTCAGCTGGGCTGTTACCTTGAGACTCAGCTGATCTCCTTCTATTCCTGGCTCCAAGGCTGACTTGGATGACCTTCAGCTCTTCTTGCCCATTGTCCTCATTTATAAAAAAGGAGATAATTTATCTTTTCCTATAAGGTGCTTTGAAATCTATAGCTATGTGCATTTTTTTTCTGGTGCTGAGTGTTTGAGGAAAGCATAGGTAACAAGGGGAAATCTAAAGTTGTCTTTTATCTCCTGTAGTCGTAGAGAATGTCAACTGATGCATTTAGGTATTTATATATCTAAATTGTTTCATTCATCTGAAAAGGAACTATGTATCTGAATATTTTACATTCAACATCATTTTTATTCTCCATTTTAAAATTCTGATGCCTTTCTAGTCCTGTAGGATGCAGAAGTAGATACTGTAGTGTATCGTCTAAAACCTTCCTTTGGGCATTTTATAACTGTCCAAATTTTACAATACATCATAATACACACTGTATGCAATGTCTGCCCCCAAACCTGCTCTGTGTATTTCATGAAAACGTTACTTTTAATTGAACTAAGCTTTCAGACATTTTTACCGCTCTGCAGAATGCGACTCGATGGCTTCCTTCAGTACTTACATATATTGTGCAAATGCACTAAATTCATTGGAGTTACTGTTTTCATTTATAATGAAGTTACTGACAAAAAGACCTGCCCCTAAAATTTCTGTAATTTTGATATATTAAATATAACAAAAAGGTAGTAGCAAAGGTAATGTCATTTTTTTTTTCCAGTGGATGGACTGTACCATATTGTTTCCTTCATTGAAGAACTTCTATGAAGACTGGGTTTAAAAAAAATCTTTCTCCTGCAGAAATATTCTAAAACCTAATTCTTCTATGAAGATTTTTATTCCCCCAGAAGTATTTAAAACACTTTTTCTGTATCTCCTTAATTGAATGCAGCAGTATTTCAGTGCTACAAGCCAAGGTAAATCTTATTTCATTGTAAAACTACTACCTTGACACAACCAAAACAATAATAATTAAAAAAACCCCAAACCCTTGGGGGGAAAAAACCCCACCCTGAAGCCAGAAATTACTGCTTATGCAAGGATAGTGTTAGTGGTTGTGCCATTCCCTCTTAAATAATTCCTCTCTAATTGGTAACCCAATGTAATGGGTAAGTGAACATATTTCACAGCAGCAGCTGTTGGATGTTCAATGACTGGAAAATACAGTGATGGTTAAGTGTATGGAGTACTCATCCCATCAGTAAGAGTAAGTTAATCATATACAATTCACTGAACAGTAGAGTTGCATTTGCAGAGCAGTGGGCTGCCTTTTAATTGTTGTAGGTCTTTTTCAATATCTTGCAGTATCTTTTGTCTCAGCTGTAGCAGTTTTGGTTGCATCCCTAAAACTGTCAGTCTTCCTTATTTTTGCAAGGGCCTAACAATTCCTCCTTCACAATGCAGCTTAAATTGGACCAGATGCTGCATCAATAGAACAGTCTGCCCATCTCAGAGGCATTAAGCCCAAAATTATTTAGAAAATTGAAGCCTTTAACATACTCTGGATTAATGTGATTAAGTAGAGCTTGCTTTAATTCATAGCCATCTATTCCTTTATTAATAGCCATTTCATCAACAGGAGCAGCACATATGGGTACAAGATGACTGAAAGTTAAATTGATTGCTGTAAGCCTGTAAGAAAAGCGTTTAATGTTTCAATAATAACTGATGTAAGACTTCACTGTGGGGCATTTTAGATAGATGTAGACCAGCTTATAGACACAGTATTTATTAACATCTTTTATTTTTTAATATAAGCTCGCTAAATGAAAGTCTGGGTTCTTTTGTTTTTAATCCCTTCTTTAAGTCTGCATTTGATATACAAGATCAGTGCATTTATAAAGGAGAGTCTCTCATGTGAATGATAACAGCTGGTCCAGGGCATAGAGGAGTCGAGACTTCTGTCAGGCTTAGGAAAAGATAAAATGTAACAGAGGTTAATTTTGTATGAGTGTATGTACCCATGCATCCTCCAACGACACACATTTCTGATCCTATAGTCATTATAGGTACTGAAGGAGCGTGTGCTAGCTGATGTATGACCTATAATACAGGGAATCCATCACTCACACACTTAAACTCCATTTTTGGGGAGGATTCATGCGGTCCTTATTTATTTCCCAACTCAGTAATTATATATGTGCAAATGTACGCTTGCACACACGTGTAGGAAGAGGAGGGAGACATTTACAGTATGACCCAGTGCCATGGAGGTGACCACTCCAACAATTTCCAGTTGAAGAGATCTAATCCCAGTACCTGGGAATGTTCCCTGGTCTTGTTTAATTTGCTGTTATAGGCATAGTCTTAAATTCTGCTAAAGGTAACTAAGATGCCAGAGTTGCTTTGCATGTTCAAACTGTGCTGTCTCATCCACAATAAGTCTGTAAATTTAAAAGGGAGAATGAAGACAACTAGCTGTAATTTATTACCATATTTATTGTCAAGGGGTGGAATCATAGA
>VZTV01039820.1:0-16552 GCA_013400875.1 Anhinga rufa | reverse complement strand
TCATTTCTAAGCATCTGGATTAATAATAATGTTCACAATCTATTTTTTTTTCTCCCTCATCCCCTTGTGCCTGAGAAGCCGCATATTTTAACTCCACTATAAATGAAGGAAAAAGAATTCCTCCCATGCCAGGCTTTGAGGAGTTCCCAGTGTGTGAGCTTTTGGATCACGTTACTGTAATTCTTATTCAATGAAGGCTCTTGGTCAGAGGCCTTGTTTTAACAAGAGATGACTGACATGTGGGGCACGGATTTAAAACAATAGCAGAATCTGAAAAAGCAGACGGGCATTGTGCAATGCGGTTTTCTGGTTTTCTTCATCTGCTCTACAAATACAGACTATAGCTCACGCTACCATCCAGTTGATAGCTTTACCTAGGCTGCATTTCAGAACAACGCTTCCTTGCCAGCTGATGGTCGAGTTGTCAGAGGAGTCAGACTATTGCGTACACAAAGGGAAGAATCCAAGTAAATAAATGTAAGAAGCCGTATTTTAAGGCTTCTTGTAAAAAAGAAGTCCCATGAACAGAGCCAGAAGTTTGGATTACGAATCTTGTAAGTAAAAGGGAAAAGGATGCCTTTTTGAAGGCTTCAATTAATCCTCCAAGAAGTGATTGCCTGACACCAATTCTCTCAGCATATACTGCTCCTTCCACACGCCACTTTCATCTGCAGGGGAAACAGAAACCCCCCAAACCCCTCTACAATAGCACGTGTAAGTTCTGCTGCTATCAAACATACGATTTCCAGAAGGCAGGAAAGGTGCGCAAGCTGGTGAACAAATGGCACAATACCAAACACATACTGTACCGGTAGGAGAGAGGTCACAGATCTCTCAGTAAGGAGGGGGGGAAAGAACAACCCCAAACCAAAATCCTCTTCCACACAGGAACAACGTAAGGAAAAATTCACTGAAAACGACTCAATTCTGTACTTGAAATAGTACTTATTTTCACCAGTGTTGCCGTTTGCCATCTACACATGACATCTTCCACTAACACCTACAATGAAATCTCCCCACTGAGAAGCAGACATTGTACTTGGATCAGAACAATTTTTATAGGTTTAGGCTAACAAATGAAAAGCAGAGCAGGACCTTAGCCATACGCTTAATGTTCAGTTTAGCACCACATAATGCCAATTTCTACTTACCGTGACACCACTGAAAAGCAGTATCGCCTTCCTAGAGTAAAGATCCAACATATATTAATTTACACTTCCCTGGGGAAGAAAAGGCTCCTTCTACCTGCCTGTATCAAAGTAAGGGTGACCACGATGACTTGATTTGTTTATGCTGAAACTTTCCATCAAGTTATTTCACTGCATCAGGACTGAGCACCGAGACATGCTATCATAACCCATGCCTTAAATACAGAGGGGATACTGAAATCCTGACTTAAATGCAACTACACAACTGAAAGTAGCTTAGAAACAAGCTGGGCAAGACAGGTAATTCTATTAGTTCCATTATAGGCTAAAAAGCCCCAAACAAACCCTAAGAAAAAGTTGTCAGCATACCAGTGGTTTCCATCTCTGTGGAGTGGATTTGAGCAGTTTCCGGGATGAGAGGAAAGCTGGTCCTGCGGGGACACTTCTAGCAATGTCACACACAGTTCTGTCTGGAATGTATTTCTCACAGCTTTCTGCCTTTTTAATATTTTTAAGTTTTTTCCTCCCATTTTTCTTTTTCAGATTATAGAGGACAAGGTTACTTTTGTGGAAAACAAAGAAGATCCAGCATGAACCAAAGCACAAAGGCAGGTGCAATTCCTTCCTGGAGTTTCGCAAAATGACATTCCAAATGCCTTCTGTCATTTATTTTTTTTTTATTGTTTATTGACAACTTAAACACTGCACCCAGGGCAAAAAGCCCCAATGTCATTCACAACCTCCAACAACAAGCCTGCTTGAGAAGAATATTACATCTACTATATTCATTGAACAAGAAATTAAAGAGATTTTCTTAGCTCTCGATCCAAGAACAGAAGTACAAAACAAAGCTTATGCCAGATACATCCATCAGCTTTGTTGTGAAGCGTTTCTCATGCATGGCTCCATCCTCTTCATCTGAAATTATTGGCAGCACTTTGACAGAAGCAAGGCATGTGCCTGAAGAGNGGGGGAGAAATCACCTCGTTAGTAAATGGTTTAGAAAAAGGTGACAATGAACCAGACCTTGCTATGACACACCTTGGTGTATCTTCAAAGCCACTAGCGAAGGGCCACCTAACACCACCATGCTTGCAAGCAACGGTGTTTTGAACAACTGGAGAAGATTAGTTTGAATAAAATCTGGAGCAGAGATGAACAAAGCCAAGGAACTGAAAGGATTGGTTATTTACCAGATTGCTTTCAGTACCATCTGCTTTTTAGAAGGCTATTAGTGAAACATAACCATTTTCATTATTTCAAAACCTAAGAAAATTTTCCGTGTAATAACTCCAAACCCCTAATATTTTCTTAGCTTGAATGGGACAGAAATCACAGAAATACTTGATGCAGGCGAGTGTATCATTATTGCAGCGATCACCAGGTGGTGCTTTGAAGAGACAGTCTCTGAGAGTCATTTATTTTTGGTCTTGGAAGGAATCTTTGCAGCACTTCAATTAACAGGCTGGTGTAGGGGGATGGAGAAAATGGCAAAGGACTTTGCTCTCCACTTTATTATGTCTAGCAAGAGTGAACTGTACCAGCGAAGCCCCTTTCTGAGGACCGGGCTGGCATTTGGACTGGATTCCAGGGAAGACAGGAACTCCCACCTGCTGCTCGTGACCACTTCTTTATGTAAATAAAATGTTTAAGCCAGAACAGACAGTCTTTGTAAATTAGAGTGGAAATACGGACAGAGGATGCAGGTATGCTAGGACACCCAAGTTCATCATCTCTCACAGCAACCGTCTGTGTGCCTGTTCCATGGCTTGCTGCTGTGTAGGTGCCCGGGGAGGTAAAACACAACACTCACATGGGGATTAACACAGAACAGCTAATATCTGGCAATTTTTGGTGCAAACATTTCAAAATACAGCCACTTCTTGAAATTGTTACTTCCTTCCAATTAGATGGTGATCAAAAAGTCCTGATCCGCAATAAAACTCTGCAATGGGCCCAAAAGTATAAGCTTCATACCACGTATGAATTCAGGCCCCTGCGAGTGAATAGGCACATGTAATAAAGATCTTATTTTTTACAAGGATACTAAAGCACAGTCGAGCACTTTCGGTTTACACACCCACACCAAAGTGGGTGCAAACCACTTCCTGCAACCAAAGACTGAATATAATTTGAGAGACAGAAACCAATTATCCACACTGAAACACGGCAAGGGCAACAGCCTTATCTCCTCTAAATATAGAAGACTGCAACCCAGATGCACACTTGTGTATCTTAGAACAGTCTAGTAAGTAATGGGAGAATAACAGTCAAAATTAAGAGCAATTACAGAGGGTTAAAGTTATCTTGCACACACATCAAGAAACGCTAACATGACAGCAGCGGTATGGAAAGTGAATCATTTAAACATGGAATCCATATGTTCCAGTTTGTTGCTATAGAAAACAAATGCAGAATTTCAGTTTACAAATGACACATCTCTGGTGGAGGATTTTTTCTCTCTTTTCTGCGGAATACATCAGACTCAAGGCACAGACCTAATTTGCCACAACTTAACCTATTCAAAATGAGATGTCATGCAAATAAGTTTTTGAGCAGCAAACTGCTTAACTATGCTAAACAAGTTATTGCATTTATTTACGTGATGTCGCACCAAATTATGAAGCCTGACTCAAGTTGTCTGTTTATTTTGCAGAGTTACGTCTGCTCTGTGTCTCACTCCTTGATTTAATTGAGCTGCTGAAGATAATATAACTTATCACACAGACACTATGCCATGTTGCTAGATTCTAGGTTAATTAACAGTAGCCTACAGTCACTGAATTTCTCACATGGTTAGCCACTTGGACCCTGTCTACTGTCTAGCTTTGCTAATCAACGAGTCTGGGAATTTTACATTAGCAATAGAACACACTAGCGACATACGGAGCTTTTGACTGCACAGAAAAAGAAAACACAGCTAGGTGGTAGGTAGCCTTTTCTTCACTCTGAAGTTAACCCGTTCCTACACACCGCGTGGCAAGGCTGCACGCTTGGCAAAGCTTCTGGTGCACCAGTTGGGGAAATTAAATCCAGAAGGCAGCTGCTCTCCTGCAGGACAGAAAGCTACGGCTGCTGTTCCACGAGCACTGCCAGCTAACGCAGGCACCAGCGGCTGCCAGCCTGGAAGGCTCCTGCCTCCCACGGCTCTGCCTTCCCCTGCCTGCTCTCCTGCACAGCAAAGAGGACGCATGGCTCTGCATGGTGAACTAGCCTCATCCTATACTAATCATTTCAGCTGCACTGGCTCTCCATAATGGCCTGCAGTGCCGCTCCTCGAACCTTCACACTAGCAGGGGAGGTAGCAGCCGCACGTGCCACTCCAGCGGCAGGCTGCTCAGGAGCTCATGGGCATGGTCACAAGTTACAGCACATCATCTTTTCATGCCAATACTGGACTGAAGTCGACCTAAAACCGAGGATACATTTTCTTGACACGCTTAGTCTCATGGCAAGCTGCCTCCGAGAGCTTCTTCCCCAAACCACATACGTCCACCACTTCCAGTGCCTCAGACCACACCTGCTGTTCTGACTGTGAACCGACCTCCCAAATACTGATTTTCAGTCATCACTTACAGCGAGATTGCAGATGCGACCACGCGATCATTAGACCTGACTCAAAGGAGGTGGCAGCAAACACAAAGTAGGGCTGGGAAGGTACCAGGACTCTGCCCTCAACAGCCAGCACTTGGGATTAAACGCATCACGAAACTTCTCCCGAAGGTGGAGCTATACCATCAATATAAGAGGAAGACAAAGTTAACTTCACAGTGTAAATACTCCTCCTGCCTCACAACGCCCCCCCCTTTTTTTAAATAATGGTACGTTCGATTATTTCAACCCAGAGAAATTTTTTTTTTGTAATTAATATTCCTCATTATCCCCCATAAAACACAATGCATACAAAGAGAGGTGCCAAAAGCAAATAATGATTTTTAGTGTTCTGATATTGTACGTCTTTTCTCCAGGGTTAATCCTCAGACTTCAGCCAAGTTATTCCTAGTTTAGACAACAGGTTCATCTACGAGTCCCGCAAAACCTTTCAAGAGGTTCAGAGTTTCAAGTGATATAAAACCCAGTACCGAACCCATCTTTTCCAAATGATGAGCCAGATATTCGGCATGCCATAAATTTTGCGTAGAGCTCGTGACATTTCAAATGCATGTCTACAACTCTGAAGTTCACATGATCTGCTTGCTATTTTCAGCTGCTGGCATGCAGGTTTTCAAGCCTTCCTCCACAACAATGAAAGTTAAAATTATCACATGGTGGTGAAATTTAGGAATTTAAAAGCAAAACGAAACATACAGCAGTTATCAAACTTTATATATAGAACTAAGGAAGCTCAAAACTATTAATGCAGAAACCGTAGTTCCTTTGGACTAAACCAATTGATACTGCTTGAGGAAGGAGCTGACCCACTCTTTTCCATGCCTACATGACTTTTCTAACTCTAGCGCATGCCCGCTCTGACCCTTGAGAGACAGGATTTGGTGTCCAGGGGCTTTGGCAGATTCTGCCAGGCAATTCACACTTTTCTTGTGTGTGCGTGTGTCTATCTTAATATTCATCCAGCCATGCCTGCAATCACGTGTAATGAAAACGCACTGTTGTATACTGAAGGGGGGTGAAGAGGGGAGTAGGAAAGAAAGGGACTGGGAAAGGGAAGGGACAGAGACCCGAGGAAGAGATTACGTGCCCTTCAACTGAAACAACCCAGGAGCAGAATTAGCATGGTCCTGCATGTTGGGCAAAGGGCGTTCAGCTCCCTAATGAAAACTAATCGTGTATCTAAAGAATGTAAACAGGATTCCTGGTCAGACACCCTTGACACAGCGTAACCAAGGGGAGACAAGGCTGGTCTCTGTGTATTACTCAGCACACAAGTATGTTTCCACTAGACCTGAATGTGATAGCTCACTCAGCACCAAAAACAAGCAGTAGAGGACCTGCAAACCAGCAAGGGCCATTTGCTGTAACACATTAATAGAGCCTTTATTACTTTAAAACCTGAACAGGCTCCGTGAGCGAGCCCAACCACGAGCCCCTCTCCCCTTCCCGTGCACAAACCTCCACTTCGGATGCCCACCCACCAAGGATTCTCTCTCCCCGGCATGCCCTCCACCCCACCGGCTGCGACAGAGCTCGGGGGTGTTGCAGAAACCCAGGACATTAACCGAGGATACGCTTTAAATGCTGAAAATGCTGTAACCTGAAATAGGTGGTTTCTCTATTACTATTTGGGTTTTTTTACAGTCAAGTGTGATTATACAAAGGCCTTATCCACAAGCAGCTATACTCAGTATATTAAAAACTCATCTGCAATGAAGATTCAAAATAAATGGTCTTTTTCTTTTTCAAGAGGATAGAGGGGAGTATTGAGCTATTTTCTGCCTTTTGGGAGAGTGATTTTTGTTTATCTGGATATGGTTATATATAGTTCAATTCTCTACAGTCCCCTTCAATAGCAAAGATTGTTTTATTTATCAAAAAAATTAAAAGGCTCAAGCTGTGCATTTTGTATTCAGATAATACCCCCCCTCCCAATTTAGTGTTTGTGAGATTGAGAGATCCCTAATTAATAGAATTATCTTGCACTTACATGGCTCATTCCATTGGAGGCTTTATAAATATTTTATTAAGCTCACATTTTGAGAAGCACTAGATACACTGAGAGAGAGATTAAAGCCACGTGAGCCATGCCTACTTATAAAAAACAGAATGAAAGGGAGTCACCTTTGCCCCATTTGTCCACTGCAGCTTCTTTTTCAAAGGAAAACAGTAAATACCGACCAAAGACCAGAACCTCTTTATCAGATGTTTTAACTACATGAAAATACCGGGCAAGACGAGGAGGGGAGTCAACACTAAAGACAGGGGATCACACGCTAAACAAATGAGAAAAAGAACAAATAAAAAACACGAGCATCACTGAACTGAAAAAAAGCAAATTGTCCAGTTGTGAGCTGTAAGGGAGCAAAACCTGAACTAACGCAGATCTCCATAGATGCTTCTTTCATACACTTTTAGTATAAAGGATGTGTATAAATCAGTATTGGTTTCAGAAAAGGTGAATGCCTCGTAACTGAGGTGCCTTGTTCCGCTGCCTGGATCTCCGACAGCATGAGAGAGACCTGTGAGGAAGACTGTGCATCCATGTGCATGTGGTGGAGGAAAGGAAAGATACTGCAACCTTGGCTGGTCCGTTAGTTTTACAAAAGTGTTAGAGATGGGTTCTGCATCGTGATCCTCAAGCACCATACACAGAAGCTAGAAGAGCTAAAGCAAGAATCGCTCCCTAGCTCTGCTGATCAGTATTACATTGCTGTCTTCCTGCTCTGCACCCTTAATATCTACAGAACTGCAGTATATTTATGATATACTTTGATATAACTTTGCGTTATATAAGGGAACATGCGACAAATTAAACTACTTTCGCCGAAGACCCATCTACTGCTGCTCCACCCCACCCTCCCCTGACTTTGGGGTCTAAAGGCCGCGATCCAGATCCGACTGAAGATAGAATGGGGCACACTAGTGGCAATATATCCTTTTGTTCATCTGTCGATAAATGGAACAACAGCGCCCAATCCAATCTTTGCACCCTTCTTACCACCAGCACCTGGACTGCTATTACACCAGTTGAGAGCACTGAGAACAGTATGGTTTTACAGAAGACTCAAAACAAAGAGAGGGCTCTGAATTGTATTTCCTTAGTCACTCACAAAGAGTGATCTTATGGGAAAAAAAGTCAAGAAACAAAGATACAACTGTTTGTTCTTTCTCTAAGGCCATGCTCAGTGATGCAAGGCTCCAATCTATCTCTGAATTTGCAATCACAGCTCAACTGCATTATGAAACCAGTTTGCCTAACCACTTCACTCACTCTTCTTGGCAACAGAAACAAGCCATTTTCCATTAGTATCTCCCTGTCATAACATGCTAGCATAAGATATCTCGGTATGTGACCACAGCAACGATGCCGAGGCTTTTACAGCTTTATCATTGCAATAGACAGTGTAACGATACAGGAGCTTTCTTGTCTAATACCCTCATGATTTTCAGCAAGTAGTTTCACTCCTAAATATCTCGACATATCAAGGAGTTAATTTTATCAAAGTAGCGGCCATACTCTTTCCCTTAGAATTGTATTGTGCTATTAGAATAAGCATCCAAATACTTATTTAAATTGTTAATGGCTTTTATTGCTGAAAATAGGCTTATTTGTTCCAGAATTGTTTACCTGCCTTTAAAAAAAAATCCTAGCTTTACAATGCCTTTTAGTAGAAGATTAAGTGAAGGATAAGGCAAAGTGGGGCGCCTACATAAATACTACTGTGTTATGAACCATTTAATAATTTGACGTGCGTATTACAGCATTTTGAAAAGTTGGGGTCGGTGTTTTTTTCATGCAGTTCTTTCCATATCAAGGTGTTTTAAAGACATTAATGAAGTATTACAATATCCCTTGACTGGAAGATTACTGTCAACAGTGAAAAAGAAACAACGCCATCCAAGAGTATAACGTGAGTTGATGGCAAGGGGAAAAAATCTCCCCCGACTTATGTACTGAACCAACTTTAAAAACTGCATTTAAAATAAATACATGTATTAATTTTCTATATTTCAGGAGAATAAATGCACTGATTTTTAAAAATAACCAATAGCCTGGACAAACAGCAATACATTTGTTGGGCATATTTTATTTTCCAATTAATTTTTTTGACTCATTTGAGTAATTTACTTACTCGCCGATTGTGCTTTTTATAGCACTTTTAATCAACTGACTTAATCTTTATTATTTTAATCTCTTAATCTATGCAGAGATAAAATCTCAAGGTGACTATTTCAAATGACCACGACATGAACTGGTACCACCGTGATAAAATTCACATGACTTATTCTCATGCGTCCCACCAGCCAGCTAGACACTACTGAGATACTGCAAAGTCAAAAATACACCTTTTTCGTTTGTGTATGCTTACAAAACTGCCCGTAGCACGTGCTTTGTGACCTGCCGATGTACAACGTTAACGGCTCTTCTTGTGTAGTGCACAGAAGTAATAAGGAGCAAACACCACCAGTAAGAAGAGTTTTCCTTCAGTAGATGATGGTTGAGGTCTGCTCAGCGGAAGGCTCTTGGTATTAACAGTACTATCACCACTTGAAACAACCTTTCTACAAACACCTTTTGCTTTTACAAACAGGTGTGATGGCCCTTCAGTGCAAACGCTGTGTAAGTCATACCTGCTACAGATTTGCTGTTGCACTAACGCACACAACAGAAGGAACTCAAGTAGCAAGTGCCTACGTACAAAGGAAGAGCCAGAAATGGCACAACAGAAGCTACAGACATGTTGCCAGCTACGTCACATGTTCACAGCAGAGTTTGACCCAGGTGCTGATGAAAAGGATTTCCCATCCTCATCTGATGCCAAGGTGACACTGTGGATCCAACTTACAGATTTCTGGAATTTTCAAATGTTTGCCCTTTTTTACCAGTAGGCAATTTTAAGCAACAGGCCAGATTAGTTAGTTGCACAGAAAACAATGACATTATTCTAAATACTAGGGGTATTAGAAGTTTTAAGTGCACGTTTAAAACACGTATATTTTATCTTCAAAAACAGTTAACAATACTAATGTCCCAGCACTCAAGGTGCCGCAGTGAAACAACAGCAGAATTGGGAAGGAGAGGAGCGTACCGACACCAACTTTACCAGCCCCCCTCAAAAGACCATAGGTTATATTCCGCTCACCAGAATCTCGTCAGATAAACAAACCAGCCAAATACTGCAATTATCAAGAAGGTGTTTTCTTCCCCCTACCCTCCAGAAGTGCTTCTAGCACTTTGTCTCTTTGCTCTTTCCCTTATGGCTTCGCTGCCTGAGCCAGAGCAGTCCCTACCAGGATCTAACAGGGCAGGAATGTTGATTGACAAGTCTCTAAATGGACTAGAGGAGCCAAGAAAGCTGGTCTGCTGTCAGTTTTTCCTAAACATACTTAACTCTAGCAAAGGAATATTCCAACAGACTGAGCATGAAAGCAAAGAATTTGCAGCTATGGGTCTCGATAAAAAAAAAAGACAACAAATATAACTACTAAGACAGCATTGATGGACCGTTCAACCAGTAAGTTGTAACACTTGAGGCCCATCAAATGTCTTTGTGTGAAAAAGAAAGGTCGTCTTCACCATTAGCCTTACTGCTGTATGCTATTCCGTATTTCGCTGCTAAAAAACCTGTAACACTTTCATGGGATACCGCCAAAGAAATACGTATTCTAAATAAATATGCCCTTTATAAGGATACTTCTAATTTTCAAAGTTCTTGAAGAATGAAGTTTTTGTGAAGCTTTATTAAAACCGTTTCAGCTATATTTTCATACCACTCCAAAATATATTAAAGATGACATGCTTAGGACTGCTGAGCGTTTACATGAGTCTGCAACAATAATATTGAAAAGCAAAAGAATTAGTTCAAACTTCTCAGGGCTTAAATGCTAACTGTTATGTAGATATGCAAAGAATTCAGTTTTCCTCTGAACTGAAAGCGACCAAAAACCCCGCAGCTGAATAATGAAAGAAATGGGCCTGTTTGTTTCCAGTTTGAGCAAGAAAATATCAATGCAAACACACAGCAATTACAACTTTTAGCATGTCTCTCTGAATGGCTGGGTAGGCATTATAAAGCATCACAACTGCAGCAATTCAGCGAGCTTTCTTGAAGGAAAGAAGGGAGAAATGCTAATTTCTAGAGAGATCCGCCATGTGATGTGTTCCTCCAGTTAAGTGGGGTTCCCCGAGCGATCCAGCATCATTTGATGATATCGCTCCATGCGTCCTGACGTAATGTGACACAAGCAGCAGAAACAACCTTCTCTGTTCCCACCACGACCGAATACTTTTGACACCTGAGAGCCTTTTCAAACTTCCCTTTAACCTGTTACTAAAATTTCAGCGCAGCTCTAGTACGTACCCTGACAACCACCCCCACCATGGCAGGAAGATACCATGCACCAATTCTGAAAGGCATGGCTTCCTTGTAACTTAAATATAGAAAGATTTTTCTCAAACTTCCTTTCTTCAAGAATTTCAAGAGAGGTACAGAAACCTTATAAACTGACCGACAGCAAACAGAGACAATAAAAGGTAGAAGTCCCTGGATTTAAGACAGCTCCAAGTTTTGAACGCGGACCCATCAGACCCACTAGTTTTGCCTCGTATTTGCTCATATCACATAAGGAAAGTAATGGACGGTATTTGATTAAAGCCATACCTCTGGTCTGTTATGAGGAATGATTAAGAAAACCAGTCGATTCTCTGTCAGGACTTCCTATGCGGTGGGAGCCAAGTTGGCTCCTTCAGAAGGCCATGCCTGGGCCCCCAATTTGAGGAAAGCCCTCAAATTCAGCTTTGCGGCCGCCCAAGCCAGCTCCAGCTGCCCTGGAGCTCCATGGTGGATGGTGCATCAGAGCCACCCGAGCCATGAGCACTTGGCAGCCAAACAGATAATTACCGCAGCCTCGAACAGGGCTGTTCTCAGGGGCTGTCAGACCTTTGCTGAGCACAAAATCATTTTATGTTTTTGTTTGTATGGACAAAGAATCAAAGAAAGGAAGTCTGCACCCTGAAGATCCAGCCTTCTTCAACGTACCCTGAAGAGTCTCCTGTGTCATGACAAACTAATTGCATGTGTTAAGAGAAGGCTGTTACTTTGGCTTTTTCCACTGTACATCAAAAAAAACACAAACCTGATGTTTGATTTTAAAGCACATACACTTACAAACACTGAGGGAATCAGCTACAAAGAGACCACACAAGCTGTTCCAGCTTTCCACAGAAGTCTGGGGGTTTTTTAAGCGTAAATACACAGCCACCTCTTCAGTTTGCCCTTTCATCTATTCTGAAACACTTCTTAACACACACACTTCATTTCCTAACTAGCTGATCATATACAAGTTTTGGGTTTGTATCTTTAAAGCACTAAAAAAGATGAAGGTAAAGCGCAACCTTGATCCTGGAACAGAAGTCAGCAAGGATATTGTGGGTGTTTCACAAGTCACAGAGCTGGGAAGAAAGAAGCCTGTCCTGACCCTACGTTGAAACCTGATCTAGTTAAAGAGGCACACGGATTACCATTTATAGCGTTTCTCAGGGGCTGGGGTGAGGGGCAAGGAGGGCGACAGACAGCTCTGGGTCTGGCTGCATGAGCCACTAGCTGCCAGCAAGGTTATAAAACTTGCAGATGGTGGGCGCCGGGGCAGGATGGTTTTCCTCACCCTGTTGCAGCGCACCTTCCATGCCACTGCTGTGTTAATCACCCTGAAAGCACATGTCTCTTCAGCAGAACAGCAGGACTGGTTGTTCACAGGCTGGGAAGAAAGGATAAAAATCTGGAGACGGGAAGAAAAGGCAGGCAGATTTTTGTCTGACCTTGCAGTTAATCCCCAAAATTGGTGAAGATACATTAACATGGCCACGCGAGGTACTGCTTTGCTCCCAAAACCAACGTGCACGTAACGTTGTGCGGTCCAGTTCTCTACGGGTGAACTGGAAATTATTCTTTGTGGTATCACGTTCATTTTACCAGCTAACAATCTGTCTCAAACAACAAGGTAAATGTCTCCAAGCTGGAAATTTATGACCCTGTGACAGAGAGGTGAGTCCCCTCCAAAAAGCTAGTCAGAGTGGGTTTCTGTCTCTTTCTCCACTACAGCAAAGGTAACAACAGCACAAGATTTTAGAACTATGAAGAAGCCAAGAGCAGTCTCTCTGCCAAGTTCTTCAACAAAGCAAAGAAACAAACAAAACCCAAAACCAAAGAAAACAAACAAGCAAACAAAAAAATCAGCCATTCCTCTCCAACAAAACTGCCAGTATTGCCACTTTGTCACCAAAAAAAAGCTTTCTGCTCTGTATTTTTGGTGTTTGGCCACTGTCTTGAATAACTACACTTTTTCATGAGCTGAAAACAAAAGCATCCCTATTCTCTTACTTGGGCCTGTACAGAACGCAGGCACCACGAATTCACAAGCATGCCCAGGTAGGATACCTCCTCGTCAGGCATCCCTTGCTGTCGGACAGAACAGAGCAGCTACGCAAGCATGCCCCTGCCCGCCAGAGAACCCCGGGCTTTCTTCCAGACAGGATCAAACAAAACCAAGACTGCTCCATGGATGCTGGGAAGTCTGACCTTCCTCCCTTCCCCTCGGCCTTCATTGCTGAAGAAACACCATAGCTGCCTATGTAAACCAGCACTATGCATAAATGAAGTTAGCGGTTTAACTGATAGAATACCCATTACATAGCAAAAATATCTCTTTTAATACTCTAAGAAATGTAATTTGATATTCTTTTATCTAATTAAAATAATACAAACTGTCTATATGCGCAGAAACCGACAGCTCTAGAAAAAGGAACTGAGCAGTATCCTCCATTTGTCTCCACTTGATCTAAAGCTCTGTTCTTACAGCTGGAAGGTTAAATTGCTCTGCAAGTCACTTCATTCTTTGTCCTATGGGCTAGGATGGCCAAAAAGGACACCAATCTGTGCCAGCCAAGAGCATGTTTTTTTCTGAACCAGACAGCTGTTCATAAGAAACCAGGATGAAATCCCAAAATTTCATCAAAAGAGCATGCGAGCCACCACAGACAGAGGCTGGATTATGACCAGCACTTTTGCAGGGGTGGATTCCTACTTCTGCTCCTTGACCTACGAACTAGCTTTGTTTGATTTATTCTGAAATCTTCTCTTATAAAGGAAACATGGAGAAAAAAAATCAGCTGGTTTAGGTATAAACTCTACTCTTTTTTTTTATATCCCCCAAAGCATCTGCATAGCCAGACTTACAAATAAACACACATTTTCTGTTCTTTGCATTACAACACATTCTAGAAAAGATAAACCTCTACTAATGTCTAGGCAAACATGACAAAACATAATGATGGAGACTGCTGAAACTAAGGGAATGGAAACAGATAATCATAGAAACATAGAATATCTCAATTTGGAAAGGAGCCATAAGGATCACTGAGTCCCACCCCCTGTTCCTCAAAGGCCTACCTAAAACTAAGCCATATGCTAAGAGTGTTGTCCAGATGCTCCTTGAACTCTGACAGGCTTGGTGCCGTGACCACTTCCCTGGGGAGCCTGTCCCAGGGACTGAGCACCCTCTCAGTGACAGAACCTTTCCTAATGTCCAGTCTGAACCTCCCCTGTCACAGCTTCATTTCGTTTCCTCGTGTCCTGTTGCTCGTCACCAGAGATCAGCACCTTCCCCTCTGCTGCCCCTCTTGAGGAAGTTGTAGATAAAAGAAAATAAGTTTAAAAACCTAGACTGATCCAGTAGTACCCCTTTGCTTATTTTTTATCAGTTCCTTTGATTTGGGGTGCTTGTGTCTGCAAACAAGGACATCTATGAACATGGAAATGCTGCATCCCCTGAAGAAGCAATATGCACATGTCCCATGGCAAAAGTAGGCAGGGAGTTTTTTTAACTTGGTTAATACAAATATAAAACTGAAACAGCAGGACTCTGGCCTCTGAGCAAGCTATGGCTTGAACCGACAGAAAACAAATGGTCAGACAACAGGGAAAAAATTGTTTGGGAACATTATTTCATGGAATAATGTCCTTCTGTTTTTTCCAATGTAATTCAGAAAATTTCAACCAGTTCTGAAGAGATGAACTTTGGAGCTCATCTCATGGATCCAGCTGGGATAGCCAATCTTCCAGCACTTGTGTGCTGCTTGCGTTTATGCACCTGCTTGCTGCACACATGCACTGGGGTTAGAGATAAACCCAGGAAATATCAACAGGAGAAACCATTCTCTTGCTCACCTCCTCTACACAAGGACCATTGCCATGAATTTTCTGTAAGGATTCTTGCATGCGGAGAAGAACGCACACGAGGGGAGGATACGTGGCTGCCTGCAATGCCAGAGAGCAAAGCTCACTGTGAAGGGTAAAGCAGGGGAAGATGGCATCTGCTCACTCCATCCTTGCCTTTGTAGTTTCACTTGGTTGTAAAAGCATTTGCAAGCACAGTTACAGCGGGAAAATCCACAACTGAGACTTGGATCCCATTGCCTTTCAGTGAATTTCAGTGCCTTCAACCTTCACAGACAGATGCTTCTGAAAATTTTACCTTGCAAATGGAAGCTTTAACATCTCCGCGCAAACTGATTAACGTGAGCGCTTGAAGGTATGCCAACTGTCCAAGTTCGAGTCTCCAGGTAGTGCAGGTCTCAGGCAAGATACTGGATTAGAATCAAAACTGGCCTGTTGAAATTTTGGATTACTGCACTCGCCCACTGTGACACCTTCAGGGCAGAGCCGGCAGGACCAGCACCGCTCTGCTTTCAGCTGAGGCAGGTTTGGCGAGTCGCCAGGCCGAACATTTCTTAGAAAGGTGAAAGGGAAAGTTTGGCTTTTGAGGTTTATACACCAGCTCCTGCAGCAGATATTCTTCCCTTCAATGAGATTACAATGTCTCATTCCTACCACTCTCCTCCCCTCTAAAAGGCAAGGATATTCACTACGCAACAGGTAACCAAAAGGCACAACACACCCTGCCACACGATACACAACACTCGTCTAGAGGCAGTGATCTCCATCTTCAGCTTACCTGTTTTATGCACTGCAGCCGGTCATTGGTCTGCTGTATGTGCCTGTCCATAGAATTCATTTTGATTGTCTCCACTTGGCTTCTACCTGAAAGCCATTAAAATCCCTCGATCTGCAAGACAAAAAGGACAGTAAAGATCACTGAGCGCAGTCCATGCACTTCTACCACCTAAACAATCAGGCAGAGCCGCTTGCAAGACACCCCTGAGCACATTGCGAGATAAAATAATAATCCCAATAACAATGACGGTCTGGCTTTGCAAGGACAAGGGCATGGGGATTCTTCCTAATCTTCCTCTAAGAGAAAATACCTCCCATAAATATTAAATGAATCGGATATGGCAGAGTATTATACGGCCAAAAATAACACAAAATGTGTGTTATGAAGACTCTGGATTTCTGTACTGAAAATAAAAGCAACGGGTATACTTGGGACTCTCCTCCAATCTTAAAGCTAGCAGCCCTGTTCAATGAGTTCTTGAAACAGCAGAGATGACAGTGGGTGAGGGACTGAGATTCACAGTTCAGCCAAGACTTTCAGAATGGTTAACGATTCCAGATGCACAGCCCAGTGTTTACTGAAGAGGCCGGATGTTCAGACCAAAGGGCTGAGCAGTTCCTGCCTTCTGGAAAAAACAGGCTCTTTAAGGTATCCATAGCTGAACAAACTACTTGTTACTTCTGTAACGGAACACTGTCCTGTGTCCTTAAGGCCCATCTCTAACAAACTGTAACTTAAGGCAAATGAAAACTTCCCTGTGACGTTAAAAAAAAAAA
>VZTV01039814.1:1365-16618 GCA_013400875.1 Anhinga rufa | reverse complement strand
AAAAAAAGAATTATAAAAAGAATTTCTTTAAAGGGACACTTCTCAAGGCTGGTAGAGCTAAAATTAGACTTGCCAGCTGTGTTTTGGTTTGTGGGCACGTGCTTGCACATGACAGGAACATGGAAATATCACGCTTTACTCTGGCAGTTCGCAGTTCTCGTAAGCAGAGGCTTTTGTTATGGATTCCCATAACTGCCCCATAGCCAGTTAGTTCAGGAGCGGAGGAAAGCAGCTGAAGGAAGTGGGCAGTGTGGGAAGCCATACACGTGCTGAAAATACTGCCCATATATCCATGTATATTGCACAGACACACTGTTCTTTCATCACCAGGCATTAATAATTATTAATTATTGGCATTTAGGTACCAGTCCTGTGCCACACGGTAGGAACAAGGTGCCGCTCTTACGCAAGTATTTTCCCCGTGTTTCAGGAGAAAGACTTTTGCAAAACGAGTGCTGTGTTCCCAGAGCACCATACAGGTGTTAACCAGGCGCTCTTGCCCATCCAGGGGAGCACTGTGGAGCACCACCACCACCCCAGCCACCTTCCAAGCCTGCCAAAACAGATTCAGAAGAAAGGCCAGGTTGGGTAAACTATCGAGTGTTTTCAGTTCCTACTGAAGTCCAAGCTGGCCAGGACCGTGTGGTCCCTCAGAAGCTCAGACAAGAAGTGAATGAAGAAAAAAGCGAAGCCTGCAATTCCCGCCTCCCAGCCCTATGGTTTGTATTGCTGCTCGGCTTTAAATACGCTGCCTCTCATGGCAGTGTGTGATACTCCAGCGATACTCTTGCTTAAGCTCTTCCCCGTCCTCCTTTCCCCGAGGGTGAAATAGACTGTTTGAGGGTTGGTATCTGCAGAAGTGAATAGTGATTACTTGATGGTAGGTGATACTTTGAGCCTGACAACTTTCAGATTGTTCTTTCAACTGCCAGAATTAAGTTGTTGTCCTTCTCTCCCCACCTTCTCACTTTTCCCTCAGGATATTAACGCAGTTTTTCTTTCTAAGCGGTTTGCTTGTAGAAGTGGATGTAACCAGATTTGGGGGAAGAAAGAGCCTATGTGTACAGGGTGAAATAAAAAAGAAATACTAAGGAAGTAGAAAACTACACATTCTGACCAAGAGATGTAGCTGAACATGCAGGGTTTGCCGTGGCCGTTACTTTAAGTCCAGGACAGACAATTTTGGCTATGTCACCTGACTATTGTGAGTATTTCACATCATGCCATAAAATGCAAGATTTCCACACACCCGCCCCATCAGACGCACTGGCCAGTAGTGCCAGCAGTACTCACAACTAGGAAAAGGTGATGAGCTGCAGGAGAAGCAGGACTGTTACCTGAGTGGGTAACAGTTCCACCTTCCTCCTGCTCTCTCCCAGCAAAAGTCTTACATATGCAGACAGTTTGGATTTCCCTTTTCACTTGTAATCCTGACAAGGTGCTGAGCAGCCTCTGCTGTTTGTTTCGAGTGCTCAGAACCTTGCACGATTGAGCCTTCAGAGATGCAAGAAGAGTGGAGGCAGCAATAGGAATTCACTATAAAAGGGCAGGGGCCAAGAGGAGAAGACGGGAGGCAATATAGCATAGCAAAAATGCAAATGAACAGCCACAAAAGCAGATTTAGATAGCACACGGCCTCTGAACAAATGCTAGTGCTGGAAAATGGAAAATTTCCATTTGCAAAATACAGACATCAAAAAGATCATCTGTGACTTGGGAGCACGCTGTTTAAATAGAATCCCCTTCATTTTCTGGCCTGTGCATATGAATAACCGAATCCACTTGCAAACTGAAATAGCAGTTTGCCTACCGAGTGTTAAGTTTAAATGTTCCTCAAAAGAAAAGACAAGCTGTTCGATCCCAGTGAGCAACAGCGAGCGAACTTCACGATGCTTTTTCCCCCTATTGGAGGCTCGTTATCAAGCCCAAGCCAGGCCCACTCGCGGGAATCCAGCGAGCGAGCCTGCAGAGGCGCTGCTGCCACCAGTGTCACCGACCTTGGGGGAGATTCACAGGAAAGGTGAGCAATAAGGATCTCTTCCACAAGAAATTTGGAAATGAAATAAAATAAATGGGAACAGATCAGCTGTAAACCAGACAGCCAAATACTTTCAAACCAAAGGATATTAACTCGGCAACAACCAAAGCTGTGGATAAGAAACCTGGAGTTAACTGACAGGAAAAAAAAAAAGAGAGAATGCTTCTCTGGCAGCCTGAAGTACGGAAATTACATATGTTTGGATGTATTTTTACCTTTCATAAAATGCAGATTTCTTCATTCACAAAAAATGAGTTAAAAGAAAAAAGCAGACCCCTAGTAAAAGAACGTAATTCAGGGGCTCTTCTTTGCTAAAATACAATTCTACCTACACTTTTTTTTTTTTAAAGTAAGTTTTTTACCTATCCTATGAAGGCTTTCTAAAGTCACAGGTATCAGAATAAGGGAGCCATTCAAACATTTTCTAGCTCCTTGCTCTTGAAAAGCAGCAATACGTATCCTAGAAGTATTAACTTTTGACAAAATTATGTCAAAATTGTCTAAGTCAGGACCAGGGAAAATCTGCTTGCTGGGCGGTAGAAATACAGCTACCACCACCTAAAGCGATATAATAGGTTAAAGAATAAAAACAGAGCAACAATTATCTTGGGCTTACATTTTTGACACTGTCTTTCTGCTTTTATTCTCTCTATTTACTCATTAAAGCTATTTCAAAGGAGACCATAGTGATGCTTGACAGCTTGTTTACAACGGGTTACAAGAAGAATACTGATTTTATTTCTAGATCTGTCAGCTCCTTCAGTCCAGGTACCTTAAAACTATATTGATGAACACAGAATCTTGCTATTTAATAGTTCATTAATCAAGCTGATTTGCCTAAGGAGAGCTAACAATTTCTAACAAACGATATATCCTGGTGCAACCATCGGTAAAGCATGTGATAACTGTGGAGGAGGTGGGGGAAAAAAGACACAGAGGAACCCCACTTAGGTTAACAACGACAGTATTAAGTGTCTGGGATTGACAAAATCTCTCTGAGCTGGGGGACGCCACCATTTTCAGATGTCCTCCTCTCACAAGAGACCAAGCACCACCGAGGGTGCCTTTCCCACCTGCATGAAAAGTGGGCCAGGTTTGTCCTCCACAGTTAGTCCTTCAGCACTAACCATCGCAGCACCACGAAGTCTAGAATTAGGCAGAGCTGCAGACGGCCCAGAGTAAATCTGAAAGAGTCAATGTATGAGATTTTGGACAACAGCAAAGGCATGCCATCTATCCATCATTAGATTTCATTATTTTTCACTTTATCATCTTCTATCTTAATACTATGGCTCAGGTATTTCCATTGGTCTACTTTTACATAAAGGCCCAATCCTAAAGGAAATCTTCAGACAGCAGCAGAGTGAAAAATTTTAGGAAAAAGTATGCAACAGTGAACATTCCCTGCTACCAAATTGTTTGTGTTTTCCATCTGATGTGATCTTTCACCTCAACAAGCAAATGAAATGAGCAGCCAATTGTACAGACAGCCCAAAGTTATGCGTTAAAGTCCTTTTTCTGCAGGTGTTAATGGATACAACCGAAGTAAATAATATCGTCTTATGCTTTTGTCTTCAGTCTGTTTCCTACGCATCTCAGAACACTTTGCAAGTGTTAATTCAATCTGTGATGTGGGAGATAATTAAGTAACATGACCAGTCAGCAGCGATGCCCCAATTGTCGCAAAGAACGGTGGGTTTCCTCACAAACCCTCATTGCATGGTAAAGGCCAAAGCAAATAACGACTGACTGGTGCTTCCTTTCAGTCCGGGTGGAGGTTCATGAGGAGAGAAAGCAGTGCAATGGCAGAGAAATGCAACGTGAAGAAACAGGAGAGGAACATTGGCTGTAGCATATCACTGCTGTACCCTCAAATAGGATCCCACATCAATAATTTAGGGCTTTCAGAAAACACCAGGATTTTGCACAGGTTAGAAGACATGCCTTTCAAAGGTGATATTTTCTATGGCAGCTCCACATCGCAAGTTAGTAAATATTGCATCTGTTCTTGAGTCAAAACTCTTAGACTAAAAAGGGCAAACAAATCCCCAAACACTAAGAGGACTAACCAAGGCCGTTTCACTCTTGCAGCATATTAACTTAATACTACCAGCACTAGATGTGGTATGATTTCAGAGGGAGCAAATTCTCTACTTCCCACCTTCCTCCCCCAAAAGTCCTGCTTACTAGTCACTTTCCCCACCCTCTGTTTACTTAAATCAGATTGTAATCAGGGAACATGAGATTTTTTCTTAAGGAAGTTTATTTCTGAAGGTAATGGGGAGACGTAAATATGCCGCCTGTTTACTGAGGCTCATAAACACATAAGAACACAGGCAATTAATTGTCACTGAGAGAGTTCCAGTGAACACAGAAAATCCTAGCTTTTTAGGGCATGATTAACTAAATGTTCACCCATCATGTACTGAATTACTTAGTGAGATATTAATTTTGTGCTCCAGCTGAGAGTAATCACAGAACAAACTGGCATTATTCAAGTTGCTCTATGAAATTACAGCGAGGGTAAGCTTAAGAACAAAGGCCAGCAGGAGTCGAGCCTCTCAACTTGAAAGGAATTATCTTTTCCTCTAATTGAAGTGAGGGCTGTTTTGTTTTGTTTTTTCTTTCCTTCCTCTTGCTAAATTTCCACCAATGTTCCTTGGCAGAAGGTCTCCTTGCAGCGGGGCTATCATGGTTAAAGCCCAGGCGCAGAGGCTCATCTGCTTGGGAAGGTTTACTAACGTAATTGCACCAGCATCCTCGACAGCTAGAGTTATACCCACGTAACACCTTGTGTGGGCATTCTTACCTGGGAGCGATTACGCTGGTAAATGCCCCTATTTACGTAAGCCCAGAAAGACTAGAGGTCTGGGTCCTGTTTTCCTGCTGGTGCTGCCCCTGACCTACGCCGTGACCTTGGACAAACCACTTCTCCTTCTCCCTCCCTTCTGGCTCTGTCTCACGGGCTTCGACTGGAAGCTCTTTGTGGTGAGCACAATCTCTGCGTTTTTACAGTACCACAGGGGAACCTCAATTTTGGTAGGGCACCAAAACAACACATCATCGGAAATCTGTAATAATGTATGTAAACAGCTTGTTCTTCCACCATCCAGACAGCTGCTGTTAGAGGACTCACAGCCCGTGGCATTTTTTTGCATGGGAAAAAGTTAACAATAGGCAAGAATAGAGGGTCATCTCAGGCTACATTCCGTCACTATCAAATAGAATACTTTCTGCTTTCTCCATACTGATCCTCCCCAGCATGCCAAGACACATTTCTTCTTGTCTCTTTCATATCTGGCAGGCTTATTTGCCCACTAAACAATTCTTCATCTAATGCTGGCTGGAAATAAGGCCTGAAGGAGCCTTTGCTAATAATTTCTATTTTTTCTGCTAGACCCCCTTCTAAAATGTTGTACAATCATGGCACTACCCTTGCAATTTAGCCCAAAACTTTATTCAAGAGTGTTTGTAAAAATAAATTTTCATTACAACTACTTGAAATTTTATGGGTTTGATGAAATCTCAAAATATGACCTTTTTTTCAGCTTAATTCAAGCATTGATGCTTTTTTTTTTTTTTTCATACAAATTCTGCCTTGACCCAACTGCAATAAAAATTTCCCTACTTGGTCCCCCTGAAAAAGGAAAAATCAAGGTCTAAAAAATGTCTCTAACATTTTTTTAAAATAACTTAAGCAAAAATTCTCTTTTTTCTCTACACATGTAGGAAAATACTGTTTAGGTATTATACAGATGAAATACCACTATTTAAATCAGTCTCTGGTGTTCATCAGTTGTCTGTTTTTAATCAAAATTCATGATTGGGAAAAGCAATCTGCACTTTAGCTTGCCCCAGTAAGCCCTACAGTAATTCAGAGTCTACTGAGTCCAAAGTATTTTATAAATAAAGAAAAAACACAGGTTATGAGAAACTGTAATCTTCGGCCATAACAAAATGCTATTCTTCTCCTTCTCACCTAAGCACAATCGGGAAGTGAAGTGGAAGGCACATAAAAACACTTACTAGGACCTCTAGTGCCTTGTTATCAACATGTAAAGCTTCCCCGTGACATTACAAGAAAAATTGTAAGTGTCCACTAAATATGGAATCAAAAGATTGTGTGTAACAATTCCCAACAGAGGGGGAATTTCCGGCTCTCAAATTCTGTCTCGCACAGATAGGGAGAAAATGCATAGCGAATGGAGAAGTACAGCACTGGGAGCTGGGTAAAAAGTTCCACGTGCAGGTAAGCTGGAGACTCGAACTAAGGCTCTGTTTTTCAAATCGGTTCAACGCTTTTATAGGAATAATGGCATTTTTTTGTAATGGACAGCTTCCATTTACCACAGAACCAATGCAACCTGCTGTGCAAAATCAAACCTCATGTCACGGCAGATTACTGTCCATCATAACCAAAGAAAATGTATTGAACTGAATATATTTGGTTCAGGAAATCTGTATTTTGTCAGCTGCAGTATAGCTCATTGTCCATTAAACAGTACCAAGCCCATTCTGAACAGAGCACGCTGTAGAAATGTTTAACTTCCCAATCCTATACTTGTCAACTTTCCAGAACAAAAGGGAGGGTGATACCTGACATCTAACAAAAACAGAGTTAGGACTGCCACTTTCCTGCACCAGAGAAATTCTTTGGGTAAGAGATCATTTATTTCCTGCAAACAGACCAATGCTAATTATAGCTCATATCTTCCCTGGTTTTTTTCCTCTACCATTTCTTTTCTTTTCCTTCCTCCCCTCCTTGGTGCATCTTTTCTTCAGTCTCTTTCATCAAGTATCTTTTGCCTTCAAAAAAATCTCATCAACTCTCTACATTCTCCTTCATCTAAAAGTTATCTGTTTTGAGAATAATTTGCCTGCCTTCTTTTATATATTCCAGCTGGAGTTTTTAATAAAGCACAGGGACTCAAGGCTACTGTATTTTTATTAGGAGATGGTGGAAACTTTATAATGATTTCTATTCACATTCAGCAAACGCTTTTCCCTATTGTTCTACCCTATTCACCTCTCCCAACATCCTATTCCCAAATCATTTTTACTCTGTAATCCTTCATCCGTTTTGTCTCCTCTTCGTTCCTGTCCCCACCTAACCCCTAACTTGCCAGCACAAGTACTTTGCTTTTCTTAACCTTTTCTCCTTTTTTTTTTTCTTATTGCCCTGATTTTTCAATCACAGATGCTTTAGGCTCCACTGGTATTTTCTTACGTATGTCACAGTTCTTTGAATGTAGAACCAAAATATTCATGGGGGAAACAGATTCCGCCGAACTATTCTTTTTAACTTGGAAAACCATCCTGCTAGATAGGAGGAGAAAGCACTGCATGCCATAAACATCTAAAGTCATGTCAGTCGAGGTGCCTCAGCAGGGTTGCGGGCAGAGTTAGGGAGTTGAAAACATAGTAGAAGGTTAGGATTTTAAGTTCATTAATAGGGGAAGAATTGGGTCTCATAAACTCAGGAGCCACTCAATCTCACCTCTTATTGACTTATTTTCAATAAAGGGATTTAAAGAAGTTTCTGCTAGGTATAGGTGTACACAGCTTCCCTTCTCCCAGTAGCAAGTTGCACACCCCTGACATCAACACGCTTGTCTCTTCAGGATCTTACGGCAGCAAAATATATCAGCTTAAAAACATAAAAATAGTCTTTGCCAAAGATTTCTCACCTCACATAAAACAGGGTAAGAATGACACAGAGAAAACACTAGAAGTGAGTAGGTGTGAAATATTAATCTTTTGATACAGTTTTCCAGCTGAAATACTGACACAAATTCAGCTTGCAGATAACTGGCGGTTTGGCCATTTGGTACGTTCCCACCAAGCAAAGGTATATGTTTCTGTACTGTGAAGAGGTTGTAGGAAAAAAATTTCATTTATGAACTTTAACGAACTTAATTTTATTTAATTTGGGAGTTGTATTTTAGCAATAGGTATTTCTTTGTGCTAGTCATCTTATCTGAACCTTTCATCAGAAGGGCCAGTAGTGTTCTGTCACTATGGGGGTTTGACATTTCCCATGATATCAGACCTCCGTTTGAATGAGCTACTGGTTTGTCAGATCTCTACCATTTCAGCTGAGTATTTCCATCCTGTAAATCACATCTTCCCTTCGAATTCATGGTGAGACATTTCAGTCAAACCATTTGTCCTTTTCTTGTTTCTCAAGAAAGATATGAGGGTTTTTTCTTGTGTTGGAATAAAGTGGTGCCAAATGTAGGCAAAAATGTCCAAGGTCATCCAGCTTCTTCTCCTTGGACGGACAGCCAAGGCTCCTTGGCTGGAAGGAGCCCAAAGGAAGGCAAGATTTCTTACTACATGTGGATGAGGGACCTGAAATTTGGCCAGATGGGTGACTCTTTCTGCTAGGGATGTGCCTTTTTGCCTTTCTTGTGAAAACTTTCTAGATTTGGCCACATGAAAAACATTTGAAATTGCAAAGTCCCTGCATGCTCAGCAAATACCTCTCTGGAGTTTCTATATCCGCTTCCTTCCCACCTCCCACACACCTCTGCAGACAGACAGGGAACGGCATCTACCTCCCTCTTTGCTGTGGGGAAGTCTGCGCACAGAAAGAGGAGCTGTGCAAAGCAGCACTGGTCTCACCTGAGCAGCACTGCATGGGGCATGGATCGCAGATATGGCAGGAGATGCTGGCACCTAACTCTGGTGGTACTGTGGGGCATTGCATTATTTTTGCAATTACGATGCTGCTGCAGTGCTGAGGTATTGCCCATCATTCACTGAGATGAGGAGCTCTGGAGGGAGCACAAAAGGAGACTAAAGAGTAAAAGGGGCATATGCCGAGGTTATAGGGGGAGACAAGGACAATACATCAAGGCACTGGTGCTGTAAAAGGAGCCCAAGGTGAGTGAGTGTTACAGTCTAGAGTGGTGAAGAATCAAACAGGGAGCTGGAAAGACATGTTCAAAATGGGACACGAGATTAAGAATCGAGTAAACTTAAGAATGAAGAAGAAGCAGCGATGGCAATCAGGTAGCTAAAAAGAGCCGAATTGATTTGGGGGGCTAGACAGGACAAGAGAGGAGCCAAAATGGGTGAGAATGGAAGGGGCAAAGATATGTATAAGGAAAGAAGAGGACAGCCCTTCCCCACTGCATCCTGACTGTAAACCCCAAATTTCTGACGTTGACCACTCCTCTGTTGTCAACAAAAATTCTCTACGCCCAGCTGCAAAGTGATCCAGCCCCTTCTAGCATTGGTCCACATAGACAATTATAACCTCATGCTGCCAGGCTCTCTCCATGTCTCTGAGATAAATAGAAAGATTTCAACCTTGCTGACAATGCATTTGTCAATATGCCATGGGATGGCATTTTCAGGTTCTTTTTTTGAAAAGCTAAAACCTTTTTCACACATAAATTAAATTAAAAGAACAAGGTGAAAAATTCCATGTGATCCCACATTTAAGGTTAATGAGTAATGGGATAATTATAATGAATAATAAAATGATAATGAGTGTTCACAGAGAAGCCCATTAAAACTGCGTAGACAACCATTACTCTGTAATTTTATACCTTTTGTACACTTGACTTTGCAACCTTAATGCTTTTTTAACATTGTTTTTGCCTGTGTAATGATATATAACAATCTCCAGACACCATCTGCAGTCTTTATATTTCCTTGATCTCTTTCGAACAAATTTTAGTACTGTGTATGAGAAGAGGCGAGTGATTACCTCATTGAGCAACAGCCAGGAGATAGAGAGGGATGCTTTTGGTTGTTTCCCCTCTGCACATTCATAATTCCTATCTCAACAGCTGGGACCACGCTACAAGCTCTTGAGCTTGGTTTGTCTGCTTTAAAGCCTGAGCGTTTCTGACAGTTCTGTCAAAATTTCTTGATTCTGCAGTTTGCTTCTCCCATTGGTCTAACAACCGAACCCAAGTTAATGAGGCTTCAGGACACAATTAAACAGTAAATGGTTCAGTTAGGGTTGTGGCCAAGAGCGTGGCATCAACCATTTTCTTGATTCCTTTTCATCTGACACTGCGCCGATTACTTTAGTTGTACGTGCTGTCCTTCACTGCTGGACCCCTGCTTAGACATGGTACTAGGCACATTTTTTCAATTGGGAAAAGGCATTGCACACTTACAGACTATCATCATATTTCAAGTTTACTGCTAGGAAAAGCCAATATTAATAAGGGTTGCTTTTGCACTTCTCCAGGCGTTACATATTTTAGCTGCAAATGTCAGCTCTTAGCAAGTTCTTAGCTCTTGTTTCTGAAGTATCGTAATATTAATAAATGTCCCAAAGGACTGTCCCAACTCCTTGTCACTCTAGCAACTCTGGGTCACCTTAAAGCCACTGCAAGTCCCTAAACATCTGCATCATTCAGGCTGGAATCCTAATGTGTACCATGTAGCAACCATCGCTATACTACCTGCATGCTTATATACAGGTGGTTCTCTTGGCAGCTGAGATTTCTATTTCCAATAAAACAAAAAAAAACTGTTTGCAGGAAAGAGCAGACACTTTGGGGGACCAGCTCAGTGACTCTACTACCTGCAGAGCACACGTTCTCATTTCCACCTGCATGACCCTGAAGCAGTCATTGCAGTCTGAGTGGAAAAGGGGAGTTAACACTAAATAATATTAGATTAGAGCCAATCTCTACTCAGCACTCTTCAAACAGCAAGAGAAACATACCTTAGGTGTAAAGTGAGAGATCAAGTAGGAGGAAACAGTAGTGAAGAATGATAGGGCAAATGAAAGACCCTCTCTGCATGCCTCTCTGAATTGGTCTTTTCTATTAAGTTCTTGGCTATAAGAGAAAGGTGACAGAGATCCCATGCTCTCACTGTCACAGCAAGTCATTGCCTTGTTCTTCAACATTACAAAGAGCGCTATATGAACCTCACAGTATTTAGATCTCTAATTTTATGCAATAATTTAGTTGCCTCCTCCTTACGGGAAGGAAACACAATAACACCTAATTCAAGAGGTAGCCTTGTAACAGCACTAACCCGCAAGGCAAAAAAAAAAAATAAGGTGATGTATGGATACTTAGTTGTATAACTCCTATAAAGATAAATGAAACAGATACTCTATATTCCAATGTGCTACTTTGAAAAGGACCATCTCTGAACTGAAATGATGGACGACTTTCTATATACAAACACTTATACACACATAACCCCGTGACCCAACTAGGTGCGTAGATGAGAGTGTGCCATGGCAGGCTTTGGTCCCACAGGACTCTCTGGAAGCAGTTTGACCTGGTTCAGCAGAACTGTCTCTTAAACATCACAACCATTTCCTGAACCAGCTATTAAAAACCACTTCCAGCAGCAGACTTTGCAAGCTGCACACCCTGGCACTCGCTCGTCTCCCCTAGGAGCCACAACGCCTGTGGCTCTGCTCGGTGTGTGGCTCTGGTATACCTTCAGTGCTCAATCCCCAGCTCTGGCCTCCCTCTTAGAGCTGGTGGTTGTTGCACGTCTGCCAGCATGAATACCAGTTCCTTTTGGCTGGGGAAGAGGTGTCATACCAAGCCTGGGTTTTCTGGAATATGATGCTAGAATTTCTACGTTAGCCTCACGGAGCTTCTAAATTTCCACCTTAGTTGCTTTATATAACACAACAGAAAGTATATTCAAAGACGAGTTAGAAAGTATATTCAAAGACGAGTTGTAAAGTAAACAGCTAAAATTTCTGGAGTACCAGAATTAAGACTCCTTGTTCTACCTTAACTACCCCCTTGAACCCCTTCATTAGAATAAAATCTGCAAAATTACATCTAATTCTCATGTGAGGCACCCCTGCCTTGTTCTCAGTGTTGGATGGGCCTTGCTAACTGAATGACAAAATATTTCATATTTTATTTTCTCATCGCTTTTTAATACCATACCATGTCTACTGTACAGCAACTCTGCTCTGAAGACAGAATTATTAATGTTTGCATAGACTTTTGAGCAGGTGTTTTTCACTACAGTGACAGCATGCTTTATAACACATGTAAATTTATCTTCCTAACACCTGAGGAGATAGAGAACTATGTTCATCTCCAGTTAACAGGTAGGCAACTGAAGCACATACAAAATTAACTATAAAGTCAGTACTGGGTTTTGGTGCACATTTTGAGGAAGGCCCTACGTTTTCAGAATACCGCGCATCATATAGCACAGTCCTGCTCAAAGCCCAGGCTTCTGCCAGGAGGTATACACGCATTAGTCCCAATTCGTATGTAAACTGGGGGCTTCAGGTAAGCCATCCCTGCCATGGCTTCTCCTCAGCATTAAAACCTGCAGCTCCTTCTTGAACAGGCCTCAGTCACGAAGCTAACAGAGCAACCAGTAGCAACAAGACCTTCCTGTCCTACCCTGTGGGGGGAGCCCACCAAACTGCAGCAGTGAGCCCCGTGGATATCCTGGCAGCAGAGGGACTTGCTGAGCCTTGGCAGGCAGGTACTGCTCTGAGCCTTGGACCTGCATGCTAATCCCAATCTTCATGCTCAGTAAACTTAATCCTACTCTTACAGCAACTGAAAAGAAAGATTTTTAATAGGAAAGGATGGGAAACCTTAACAATAAGCATTTCCATCAATCCATTTCTATATATAAATTAATGATACTGAATTGTAAAATTATCAGAGAATGAAGCAATAATTTTACAAAATGGAGAGCTAAAATAGACTCCCAAGGATTAACATCCACAGCAGATTATCTCCTCCATACTAAATTGGGTAATGGATTTCTCTGAATAGGATATTTCTTTATAGCAGAAGCATGAGATACTCTTTTTAAAAAGATCTGCAATATCTTACTTTACATATGCCTTTTGTTTTCTTTTGCTATTTGCTACAGTCATTTAGAAGTAGTGATATTGACTGATGACACAGGCGCATATTCTTGTTGAGATATCTTAATATAGAGGGGAGGAGCACACAAGCCACATGTGATCTTCTTTGGAAAGACAGAGCAGGGTTCTCCATTTGAAGATTTCTGGTCGCTAACGGAGTACAGTGGGACTCAAGTAAGCAAAAATAGCATTGTGGTTAAGATACTGGACTAAACTTGGACGATATCTTCTGGTTCCTGGCTCTGCTGCAGACATCCTGTGTGTCCTTGGATAAACGCCTCTTGTGAGGCTAATTTCATTTATGTGCTCATGTACATAGTAATGAGTCTCATAAACAGCCTATAAATATAATCACTTGAAATAATTTTTAAGGTACAATCTCTCATATTCAGTGAGGGATTTCGTGTTCCCTTGGGAAATGGGGAAGTGTTTGCTAGGCTAAAGGCATGAGATGGATTTGGACCTATCTCAATTTCAGTGGCATCTGTGTGCACATTTAAATTCTGCATGTGCAGACCATTACTATATAAAAGCGTCTGCATTATTTGCACTATTTCTCGTTTTCTCTCTCAGACTGGGATTGTTCCCGATTATAGGATGCCAGACTGTAGGAAGCAAGGAGAAAAACACATATAGATGATGATATCTTTGAAATATGCACTGGCTCTGTGTCCTTTTTGTTCAAAATTCTTGGAAACAGCCTGTAAAAATCTGCATGCCTGCACAACAGTTGTAATTATTCACACAGACCCTACTGTAAATCACAGACTCATATGTACATCTGGAAGTTACACATCTCAACACACACAATGCATGTAGCTATACAGTTCACAAGTAAAATTCCACAGGAAGGATGGTCCTAGAGCAAATGTGGATCTGCCAAATCTGCTAGCTATGGTGGTATTTCACCGTTTGTGGTGCAAACTATTGCTTTGCTGCTTCAGGCAGGGGGTTTGCTGGTCCTCTGGCAGCCTCTGCTACAGAAATCCCAGGTAAACAACTGCTGCTCGCAGCAGGCCTACATCAGGCAGGCAGCAAGTGCAATACACCATGGACCCTGGGACTAGCCAGCAAACACAAACTGTGCCAATGTTAGACCACCGTAATACTGCCAGGTTTGTTTCTCAATCCCTAGTCAGCCTCCAACAACATACATCTTTACGCAGGTGCTGACCTTCTGTGGCTTAGATAAAGCAAAATGTAGTAGGAATAAGTAAATTACACAAGCACATTTTGTAATCTGTATCTATTATCTGCACCTATCACCTATGTCTAACACAGATTTTGTAAAAATACAGCTACCCGCTTTCCAAGGTAGACATGCCTTACCTGGCATATGTCATTATAGAAACTTCATCTTTTTTGTTTTAACTTAATATATCCAGTTAAAAAGCTATGCACATGCAGTCATTTCTGTATGGATTATTTACAGGCAAAACGGTGTCTGTATTTAAAAACTCAGGAAACCCCATCAGGAATACGGCTGGCATAAAGCAAAGAGTTTCATAACACGGAAGTGTAACTGAAGATACTCTTCATGATAAGCTAGGAACTACTGTTCATTATTCATTTGTAAGGTAACTATTGTTTCCTTTAAATTCTATAGCATTCCTTGCATCATGTTACTCTATTCAAATAACTAGAAATGCCAACACCTTAATGAATCAGGCTACTACTAAATAGCCTAAGACTGTTAGAATACCAAAACATTATCAATGTCTTACATAAAAGGGAGAAGGCAAGAAGACAAAATTAAGGACATAAGTGAAAGATACCTGCTATCTCCAAATGAAAAGCATCTGTTTAGATGAGATGCAATGCAGCTAGAAAATCTGTGACTGCAGCTTCTACAAGAGACGGTAATTCAAATGTGATCACATATATATAACAAATACAAGCACATAACTACTGTGTTAGGTTGTTGGTTTTTTTTTCTGGACAGGAGCCCTAGTGTATTATAGTTACTGAAATGGATTCAAGTTCATTTAAGGGCAAAGGTATGTTTCTGGAACTAACCCTGCTGTCTGGTCTGCTGGAGGATTAACAGCCTTAGCAATTAGGAACAGAGCCTTACCAAGCAGCACCCTTTTGTAAGGGAAAGGAGAGAAAACATGAAATGAAGAACCAGTGCCCTCTTTCCTTGCCTCTCAGGAATGGTCTGAGCTATTCGTTAAATGCCTCGGCACTGGTATGTCTCAGGAACAATAAGGGCTATAGCAAAGCAGGAATCTTGATTCTCCCAAGAACTTGTTAATTTTGGCAAGTAAGTTATGTCTGGGGAGCTGGAGTGGAGAAAATGAGGATGTAATAATGTCGCAATGCAATATTATAACATTCATAATGCCATCGGATACCTTCCAAAAGAAGACTAC
>VZTV01039811.1:0-29374 GCA_013400875.1 Anhinga rufa | reverse complement strand
TCTGTGATTCTGTGAAAGCAGAATAACATGTTTCACTTCTGAATGTACAAAAATTCATAATATATTGGTCTAATTGTACTATGTTCATATATTTTTCCTACTCTACAGAGAAAATTAACTAAAAGGGCTCTTCTTTCAGGTAACTTCTCATAGCACTGTGATATCAAGTGCAGATATTATTGTCTCTTTGGTCTGATGTAAAAAAAAATTAATCTTCATTTCATCATGAAATAAACTGTTAATTGAACTCTTTTTTCCTCAGTTCACTTCTAATTTAATGTCAGTCAAAAAGAAGACTTAATTTTCTTACTTTTTTCCTCTAGCACTTGCTGATGTTGAAGCCGGTGATTTTATTTTATGACCTAGTGTTTTAATGTGACTACGATATACGCACAGTGCTGTGCGTAAGCACTTAGGCAAATTGGTGCTGGCAGGAACACGCTTAATGTCTGGGCTTGCATATAGGGTACTGGATGAAAGTCTTTGGAGTACCATCTGTGATTGCTCAGATATATCTTGTTGTCAGAATTTATTCCTAAAATCTTTTCCTGAAGTTATAGTAAAAAAGTGAAGCGTTGAGTCTCTAAGTTTACTGGATGCTGGTGCTCTGATTGTTTTTTCCCTTTTTTAAATTGAGAAAGAAAAAACAATATATGAAATTAAACTTTGGGAAAATAAAATGACTTTTGTACTGCCTTATCCTCACTGATGAAAATGACAGTGTCTCCTGGCCAAATGTACTTTGCAATGCTTGAAGAAGCATTTCACAAACTTTCAACTGTCTTTGAAATGGTTATTTTTTAATTTTTCCTTTTTGTAACTAATTTAAAAATTAAAGAGATGCATTTTTTGATGGCAATTTTGTCTTTTATATTAAGAGACTTGCTCTCTGTTAACTTCTTTAAGAGAAGCATACATGGCTGAATGAACACTTTGCAGCGTTCTCATGAAGCAGAGTTACAGTTCACCCATATTTCCCTTTATTCTGCAAAGAAATAAGTTGGATTAACCTTCTCCTGTCTCAGCTATCTTCTTTTTCTAATTCTTCCTTGCTTAGCTTACATACAGGGAGAACAGCCACAAATTCACCCTTCTTACTTCTCACCTGATCAGAATGCTAAATAGCCATGGAGCATCTACTTGCCCTTCAGTTTCCCTGGCCAGCAATGTAAGGCCAGCTGCAGTAAGATTTGGGCAGTGTTTCATGCCTAACTACTTTCAGTAGACTTACAGACTGTAACACAGTTGAGACCAAAGGTCAGAAGTTCCTCTCTGTGCTTTCTTCACCTATTAAGGTCATTGTCTGCTTTCATGTAACAAAAAGATACCTGGTAGCTTAACTTTTGTTCATTATCCTTGATAGTTATTTCCATATGTAGCATAACTTTCCCGATAGCTACACTAATAAGAATGAAGCTTGGATGGACATATGGATGAAATCACAGTGGAGTAGGCAAGAAAATTCAACTGAATGCTTTATTGGCCCCTGACAGTCACTTTTACTTCATCTGCATAGAGTGTGCTGATGCATATGACTGTGAAATTTCACCCTCTGACTGTTTTAGACATAAAGTTATCTAGTTGCTGGACTTTAATCTGTCAGAAGTATTCAGATGCCTTTTTTCGTGTGTCTCAGAAATAGTAAAACATCAGTCACTTATCCACACAATCAAAGAACAAAACCATACAAAGTTATTTGTAGTATAAATACTATCTGTTAATGTGTACTATCTTGCTAAAAAGAGGATGATTTTATTTTCCAGCACCCTGGGTAGAAGAAATGTAACTACAAAAGAGGCTTCACACTTTATAATACTTCCAAACAATTGTGTTTAACTACTGGTGTTATAGTATATCAAACCAAGGTGGGGTGATCCCCCTTCCCTTGGTTTGATATACTTTCAGCTTCTTTAAAGGCTCTTGAGATCAGGACCCCTACAGAGTCTTTGAAGCTTGTGTTTTTTCTTTCACTAGAAAGTGAAGCCTTGGCTTTTAATGGCAGCTCAGCAAATATCTCATCAATATTTAAAGTGTCAAGTGTACCTCTGTTAGAGGTACCAATCACAGATCAAAGATACTAGCACTGAGGTGCAGTATTTCCTTCAAAGGTCTTCACAGTTGAGCTTTTCCTTTTGTTGGAAAAGAACTTACCTTTTTAACATTCGTTGCTTGCATGAGCCCTAAACATGTTGTTTGACAACTGTGGGGAATTAATTGTTTTGTTACCATAGCCAGTGGGGATGGTGCAGTAGTTTTGAACAGTCCTTCATGCTTGTTTAAGAAAGGAGAATGCTTGGAAAAGCCTTTGCTGGCTGTTTCCACCTGCCTTTAGTTGGCCAAGGTCTATTACACTTGACAGTAGTAATGACATACTTTTTGAGGAGATCAAGAAGAATTCAAGATGGATGAAAGTTTAGTGGCAGGTACAAATAAGCTGTAGCAGGATGGTTCTTTTTTGGCCTTTTTTCTTTCAGTGAGGATTTAGGATATTTCTTTTCTCATTTTTTTTTTATATCCTCTGTTGCCTTCCTTCCACTTGTTACGTAAGGCTTATGAATATGGCTGTGAAATTTAATCCCTTTATTACTCTTCCAGCTCTTACTGTGTTTTTCTTTTTTAACATCTGTTAAAACAATCACAACAATAATTACAGTCATAAGGATTCTGAGTATTTTGTACTTGTGGTTTATCTATTCCCCTGTTGTCATTTTGGTTGGCACATACCCATAGGCACTTTCTGATGTCAAGGTGTTAAACAGAGTTTGAATGGTGAATGGCTGAAGCGGTGGCTCTTTAAAAAAAGAAGGAAATTTTGATTAGGCATGCTTCATGATTATGTCAAAACCAGAAAATTAGAATGAAGAAGCTTATCAGATGACTCTTGTAAAACATAGAATATCTTGATTCCATGAGCTGCTATCTGATTGTCTTCAGACTGTACTGAGAGTAACGGGTCTAAAATATGTGTCACTAGAGAGTGTTTTTACCCTGAAGGCTGACTTTTACCTCCTTGTAAAACAAACAGAAATTTGTGTTCCTCAGTCAGTTTATAAACTTCTCAGTTGTGTATCTCAGAATACACTTAAGCATTATAATGAGGTAGATGTCAACTTGTACTTTACAAAGCTGCTTGCAGAGCAAAGAGTCTAATACTGCTATTGTAGAGTGGAAAAGGGCAGCTACTGTCCTACCCTGGGCAAGGCTGTGCATTTGTCACTCCTCACTAATGAATGTGTCATGATCCAGATTTCAGTATGTTTGGATATTTAGGTCTTTTCTACTGAATAGCTTGTAAGTCATGTGGATTTCAGACAGCAAGAGGTATTACCAAGTAACAAATTTGCTTTGAAAAAACCCTGTGGGCATTAGGGTAATAATGTGTTTTCAAAGTCTTGTTCCTTTCACATACGGGTCCTGAATCTGCAACAGTCCTTATTCCTATCTGTCTGCCCTTCTGGTACACCGATGGGGCTTGCATCACTTTGTGTTCTGGGTGACTGCGTATAAACTACTGACTCTCGTTTGTCTTTAGATAGATTTTATCTGGGACCCCTGTTTCAGCGAAGAGCAAGTAGAGATGGCAGGATTTTGTTGTGGACCAGCAGTACCATATACAACATTGCAACAGTTTGAAAATAAACTTTCAGAGTGATTTCGGCCAACATTTAGTTCTGTCCTTTTTCCTTGTGCTGGAGATGTTCTCTGACTTTGTTTAATGAATGTGGCAAGGCTATAAATAAAACTGGCAGTAGAAATGCTGGCCCGGTGCTGTGAGCTGCACACCATTTATATCCTATCAAGACCATTGAATTGGCTGTATGCCCAGGAATAGCAAGGAGTGTTCCTGCTCGTGGCTGCACCTTGCATTTGGAAGAGGATTATACGTAAGTTGACAGCACAGCATATATGTTCCCTAACCCTGTCCAGCTGTGATTTGACTAGTTCTAGCAATGGAGAATCCACCACCACTGGTGGAAGGCTGCTACCCTATTTCGTTTTACCTGGCAGTTGAAATCTGCACTTTATTTTGAATTAGAATTTGCCTCTCGGCTTCCAGCTGTGGATTGTGTTGTACCTGTAATTATTTGTGTGTGTGTGTATATATATGTATTTGGTATCCTATAATTATTTGTTCCTAGATTTATTACTCTACATTTGGCCATGCTGAAATTCATATCATTACTTTGTGCCCTTTTCACTACAGTGATCTGCTCTGTATCAGTGAGCTGTTCCCTTCATTATTAACTTGTGCCAAAATCCTCTTTGCATGACAGCTTCATAGGTAAAGATTCTGTCTTTTCCTACAGGGGACTGATAAAAATACTAAATAATAATGTGACCAAAATTTCGTCTCTGTAGGGACTCAGTCAGAGCACTCATACAGTGAGGATTCTCCACTTGCAATTGTATTTTGAGATCTATCAGTTAATAAATCTTGAATCTTCCACTGACCTCTTCTAAATCTCTATTAAGTGACACACAAGCAGCTCTAGCATTACTTGTGCCTGTGACTGTGGTCATATCCACTCACTCACTTAGGTATTACTACTTTTAAAGATACAAGTACAGTATTAATTTTCGTATTTTTTTCTGGGAAGTTCCCTGAATTTCATGAGCTCCCAACAAGAAAATCAGCTTTTCCCCAGCTCTTGGATCACAGTTTTCTATCTGTACTGAACTAAAAAAAAAGTCTTAGTGTGGTAGCTACCCAGTATTACTTCCTTAAATCACTTTTGAATCATCATATATTTTCTTGACAGTATCGACTTCTATTGGAATTCTCCCAAACTCAGAATGAAGCTAGAATGCTTGGATTTTAATGGCCATTCTACTATATTAATCTATTACTGTACTAATACTGCTGTTAGAATGCATTTTGTTGCTAATGTACTTTGAAAAATCCTTATTGTCCTTAATTGTGTTGGCCATTGATTTCTCATTGATGTTAGCCTCAAGCATTCTAGCAATCTCCTGGCTCTTAATTTATATTAATTGCTATCAGTGTTCCCTTTTTTGCTTTCATTATTTATTTTTACACATGCTTTTACTTTCCCTGTAAGTCTTTTTCCTCTAAGGTTGATTAATTTTTCCTTTATTGTGGATTTTGTGGCATTTAATACAATATTCTTAACTGTTAGCAGTTATCATAGATCTGATTTCATAGATCTGAAGAGTGGTTTCAACCACAGCATATTCCATTGCCATTTGAATTTTAGTCTCAAGATAATTTTCACTTCAACAAAGCCTTCAACTCTTGGTCAATCTTATAGTATGTGTTGTATAATAAGGAAAAAATTTAGAATGAACAGTCTGTATATCATTTTCATAACGATCTATAGATGTGATGATTGATATTTTGAAATGACTGTGGTTTAAGTCAGATGTGGATGAGTAGCACTCTTCAGAATAGCATTATTCTTTGAAGTGGTTTGAACTTCCATTTTTCAGCTTTTCATACTCAAATATGTAAATGGTTCTTTTGGCTAAATGCTGAACTAAATTTGCATTTTAAACCCTCCTGATGGAGACAAGTTTAAATTCTTCGAAGAATTAGGCTGTCACAAAGACAGAGTAGCATATGTTTTAGTAAAGGACAAAAAAAATATATTTTCTTGCTTTAAGTGTGAAATTCTAAAGCTGCTTCTCCTTCTCCTCCTCTTCAAAAAGTGTGATCCAGTGGGCTTTTCTATGAAAAAACAGGCACTTGGGCTCTCACTCCCTGGTAAGAGACCTCAGACCCTTGGGACTTCAGAGCTACATCTTAACTGTGATGGATTGTTGGATAAATCCAACAGAGACACCACACTTTATAGCTGTGCAGCTGCAGTACATGGCACTACAATAAAAAGTAATACAAGATAAGAAAAAAGATTATGGAGTTCACTGTAAGCAGCATCACTATATTGCAGTCTTGAGGAGACACCTGTGTGTTTCTCAGGGATGTATGAATTTGTGCTGAGCTCTGTGATGCTACAGCTAAACCGGTGGTTTCAATGAGTGTGTGAATAACTAAAATAATTAATTTAATATTGCTACTTGAGTGTGGTAAAAGCAACACATGCCATGAATTGATACAAAATGTGTTGAAGATTTTAATCTTTTAGCTGCAAGAATTGACAAACTCTAATTAGCGACTATGGTGGAAACAACCTGAGTGTTTGCCTTCTGTCAAACTTTTGTGTGATCTTCCTGTGGTCAAAGACACTGAATAAAGCATGTCCATCACAACTGAACAAAAAGTAAATGCATCATTTAGTGGAAGGAAAAGTTGGTATGTGCAGCTTTCAGCAGAAAGACAGCTTTTAATCAAGAGCCATTAAGAATTCTGCCACAAAGATGGGGCACCTATTTATATAAATGGTTCCTTTTATTAAAGGTGAACTTGGTTAAAACTAACTTCTCGTGCGGTAAGGACAGGTCAGTTTGCCAAAGGCAGTGACAAAGATGGGACCAGATTCAGCTGTTTCTTACAACAGTTGTGGCTCCAGGACTGAATTTGCATCAGTATAAAATATTTAAGATAGTCTTAGAGAGGATTAGATTAAGCGTGAATAGGCTCCTTTGCAGTGTCTCTGTGAAACTGGTTGTCGGACAGAGAGTACATTATTGAAAAGAGTTGAGGCTGCCCCAGAAGCCCCGAGAGCATGGCCTTTTTACCCTTGACAATGTAAAAATCCCAGATGATTTTAAAAGTGAGATAAGCAAAGAAAGATATTCTCATTCTAGGGCAATATTATAGGCAAGATGTTGAAATGACAAACATCATGCAAATACAAAACCTTGATTAATGTCATTGGAATACTTTTTCCTTTACAACTTTCTTTTTTTATATTCAATGTTTTTAAATATAATTCATTTTTAATTTAAAAAAAATTACTTCTAAATACCAACAGCTTTTCTTTCTGAAAATGTTGAAATGGGACAGCTTGTCCAAGAAAATTTTTATAGTAGTAAATTTCTTAAAACTAGCTGTATATGCTTTCAGGTTCAATCAATTGATATTCCATGATGGGAAAACCCTCAACACTTAATTAGAATATTCCAAGCCAGCTCAGTTGTAAAGTTTGCTGAATAACAGGGTTCTTACCAAGGGCTTATTTGCCAGCAATTTATTCACCAAACTCAATTTCCTGTATGCCATTTTTATGCTTTTACCTTCTGTGGGCTTTCACAGAGTGAAGTCAGAAATGCTACTGTAGTACTAACCTTGAGCTGTTTTTTCTATCTAAGTAATAAAGCGTCCTTAGCTCCTGGTTCCTTTTGTTCTTCATTCTACGTATCAAATATCCATAAGTAGAACATTTTATTAACACCAAGGTCACTGCCTGTTTTAACTTATAAAAGGTTAAAATAGAACTATTGAGAAGTTTTTGCACTGATGTCTTCTTACTATCCATCTGTAGAAAGACATTTTTCTCAGAAAACTGAAAAAGCTTTTCTGCATCTACCATTTTGCTTGGATGTTTATTTAAAAGAAGAATTTTTATTCACAATGAAACGTTACACATTTTTTTTTTTTAATTAAGAGGAAGTAAGGAACTTACAAATCCAAGAACCGTTATTAAGGAAGATGCATTTGAGCAAGGGAAGTCTTCTCCCTTCCTTGAAAGCTATTCATTATTTTAGTTCTGTGTTATTTCTATACTAGAGTAAAGCTGCATTACCTTAATACCCAGTAACTCAGCAGGAGGTCCTAATAGGTAGAGGTCACTTGAAGGTGACCTCCAGCTGCAGTGGCAGAAGACCACTGATGGCCTGCGGACTGTAATTAGAGTACTGTAAAACTAAAAAGTAAAGGGTGGCAGAATGTATTAGCAGTAAATGCTAACTTGTAAGTAGTAAGTCTGGATTCTACAGGAGTGTCACTCATTCAGGAACAAGTAAAATGTTATGTTAAAGAATAAATTTACATATAGAATCCCTAAAGCTTAAGGAGTGGTGAAGGTTAGCGTGGCGATGGAAAAGCAAGTGCACACAAATCTGCACAGCTTTTAAAATACCTTTCTTTTCCCTCCCACTCCTATTTTTTTCCATTCATCCTTTCCCCAGTCTGCCTTTAGAGAAAAATACAGGAGAATTTAAACACGGGAAACTAATACAAAAAACCTTTCATGCAAAGAAACAGTGCATCTGTCTTTACATTGTTTCTGTTCATGGCTGGCTAGTTTTACATTTTCTGATCAGCGACTGGCACCGCGACCAGTAAACCAGTTACTTCTAAGAGCAGCAGTGGTCTGTCTGGAGGTCCCGCATTATTGATTTTCTGCTTGTACATTCTAGTTGCTCTGTCAATCAGTGGGCTGAATTGCAAGATGACAGTCGATAAGCAAAATGACTGAGCTCCAACAGATACAACAAAATAATTCGGAAGCTTCAGATGCACGCAGAAAACACCAAAATCCTTAAGAAGAAGCAAATTTGGTAACCTTTCTAAAAGAACAGCACAAACTTATATTCTTTGTAACCTATCCTTTGTTACCATTCATTGACTCTGCTGGTTACAAGATACATATGAAAATCTGCCAAACCCTATATGGAAAGCATAGGGGGTGAGCAAAAAACTTGAGAAGTATTTGGAAATAAGTTCTCTGGGGATGAGATGTTGGGGTACATTGTCAAAACCAGGGTCTGTACAAAGCAGTTATGTGGCTGAATTTTTCCCTAGCATCTCCCCTTACCACTGACTTTCATTCAAGTAGATCATTACCCAAGTTAGGCTGCTGCAAGGTATTTCTTCTTCTGTTATATTAACTTCTCCTTCCATAGGTAACAAGATACACTGGTAAGGATATCTGCTGCCTATGGATTACATTAATGAAAACCAAAATTAATTCCTAGTGTTACAAAATGAAATTAAAAGACTGTGACTATTATTAATTAGGTTACTGAGAACCTGTGATGTAAAAGTTAAATCTCTCATTACATTGATAACAGTTGAACTATATTATCTGCTCATCTTGCTGCACAGCACAATTTAATACAGAGATACCCAAGTTAAACAAGCTGGGCTGGATACCCGAAGCAGTCTGCCTGTGACAGCACTCAGCTTAGCATAGTCTAATCGATTTTTCTAAGAAATAGAATATATTAGCTTATATGGAACTTACACTGTCACATTTAGTCTACTTTTGATGCCCAAGCTGGTTCCCACAGTTATCTGCTACCGGGTCAGGTGTCCTTCTAATACACTGAAGTGTATTGTGTGTGTAGCCCTGTTGGTTAATCTCATTCCTGCAGGGTTAGAATATAGATAAGGATTGCTCAGAGAAAATTGAGATGAAATAGTAGTGATGTAGGAATTTGGTAGCTTCTACTCTTTTCTCTTAGTCAGTAAGTAATCCTGTGCTTGGTTAAAAGCTGCTTGCAGAGCATATGGAGTTTCCCTTTGATATTTGTTAATGAGAATCCCCACTTAATGTGCTTAAGGGCATTCTTCAGCAAACTCCCAATTTATTTTTAAAAATTTGTGAAAAACAGCAGGGAATCTTCACTAGGAGGGACTTGAGCTGACTGTTGGTACAGGCAGGGGAGCTGCCCTAAGGGTAGAAATGACAGTTGCTATTGTGTAACTTTATGACCAGTAGTAATATTTAGAGTTTACATGACAAATGCAGGGGCAGTCAAGTAACTTGCTTTAGACTGTGTGCTGATCACCCCAGCAACTAAAAGAAATTTTTTTGTCCCAGTGTAAACAGTGCTTCTTTGGGGTCTCTTTCTCCTTTCAGGCAGTCAGGGCAGTGGGGTCTAGGATGCATTGGATAATGGAAGAATCCAGAGAGTACCACCACTGGAAAATAAATCCTAAGAGGCTTTGTTTGAACCAAGTCTCCTTCTGGCATGGCTGTCACTGATTTGGCCTGATACCTACAGAGCCATTCAGAAATTTCTTCAAAAAGGTTTGTTAACTGGACCTTAGCTGAACCTGAGCTGAATCAGTGCATTTAGGCTGGCAATTGCCCCTGAACAAAGACAACTGCAGGCTTCTGGGCAGCTCTACTTGTGTCACACTGAGTTGGGATTATTTAACTGCAACTCCGTTCTGGTTTCAGTTCTCATTCTTCACACTACTGCTGATTTGGTTCTATTTGGGCAGACACTGTAATTTCTGAACAAATACTCTGGCAAGAAGACAACAGTTGAGCTATATATGAAGAACAGTGTTTGCAGTCTGCATAGATGTATATACAAAGTGTCCGTGTTATTCTAAGCAGAGATTTTAAGATTTTTCTAGACAGAGTCCCTAAATCCGTCACATAAGAATATCTATTAATTAGCAGGGATTTGCAACAATGGATTGCAACACCTGTATGAAACAGAAAGGCTCTAACAGAAACAGAATTCTAAGATCAACCTTGCCTTGCCTTTTCATTTGCAACTATTTTTCAATACTTATTTAAAATTTGTAGAATTGAACTGTATCTGTAGTACCTGAACTTTAGGAGGCTAAGAGAGTTTCAGTTCAGTCCATTGCTGAAGACAGAATGTACAGGTTTCTGGTCCAAACTGCTGAAACCTTGGATGTTTTTTTTCAGTTCAGTTATTTTCTAGTGGCAGTACAGATTTCCATTATATTGTTGAAGCAGAACTCAGCGCTGAGGTTGGAATAGTTTTCCAAGAGCATGATACATATTTTCTTTGGGTTAGAATAATTTTCATGTTAAAAACATAGAAACTGAATCTCAGTTGGTTCATTGCCTTGGCTTTGAGTCTCCACATAAGTAATGTGAGCACGTTTGGAGCTGGAGAATCACAATTAAATCTAGCATGTGATAAATCTTGTTTTTCAGCAACTTCTCTGTGGTCACAGAAGGTACAACATAGTTTGTGGACTTCTACTGTTGCATACACCATTGCTTCTAAATCTCTTACAGTAAAGCTTAGCATCTGTTTTGTGATTTGATGAATGGCTTTGATCTGCTGTTTTAATTGCTTCCTAGTAAGACACTAATGACCTTTTTTTGTTCCAATAAACACTGTTTTGCTTAGTTGTAAATTAAATTTAACTAAACACTTGGAGCTTTATTACTTGTTTCTGTTTGATGACTCGTCAGGCAATGTGTTAACTCCATATGCAAAGGCTTCTGGAATCATCATATCTTTGGTTGCATTAGGGGGAAAAAAATCCAGATAATATCCTAAATAAATAATATACAATATGGATATACTTCACTTTCACATGATTACAAGGTACATACCTGGGATCCAGATATATCCATACTCTATCATTTATTAATTGCTTTAAAAACAGACAAAGTGAACATTTCTTATAAACTTAAAAAAAAGTTTAGGGAAGAGCTAATCCAAAAACTTTCACATTACCTTTGTGTAGTGGTTTAACCCCAGCTGGCAATAAACACCCTACAGCCACTCGCTCACTCCCAGCCGGTTGGAAGTGGGGAGAGAATCAGAAGAGTAAACATGAGAAAACTCAAGGGTTTGAGATGAAGACAGTTTAATGGGTAAAGCAAAAGCCACACATGCAAGCAAAACAAAACAAGGAATTAATCCACTACTTCCCATGGACGGGCAGGTGTTCAGCCATCTCCAGAAAAGCAGGGCATAATGGTTACTTGGGAAGACCAAATGCCATCACTTTGAACACCCCCCCTCCCTTCTTCTTCTCCAGCTTTATATTGCTGAGCATGACGCCATATGGTATGGAATATCCCTTGGGTCGGTTGGGGTCAGCTGTCCCGGCTGTGTCCCCTCCCAACCCCTTGTGCACCCCCAGCCTGCTCACTGGTGGTGTGGGGTGAGGAGCAGAAAAGTCCTTGGCTCTGTGTAAGCCCTGCTCAGCAATAACAGAACCAACCCTGACTTATCAACACTGTTTTCAGCACAAATTCAAGACATAGCCTCATACTAGCTACTGTGAAGAGAATTGTCTCTACCCCAGCCAAAACTAGCATACTTTGTCTGACTAGATCCCAAGTAGCAAAAAGACCAAAGCTTTTCTTACGGCATTGACTTTGTTTCATGGTAGAATAAGAAAAAAATTTATATGAAACAAAAACAGGGCATGTCCAAATGAATAAAGAAACCTACAAACCAGATTCTGAACAGATGAATTTTTGAATATCATTTGTTGTGATTTGTAGTGCGATTGTTTACTGTGGGCAGAGATTCTCTCAGGGATGCCATGGAAGAGAGGTTCTTAAAATGTTTTGCATACTGACCTAAGAAGCATATGATGAAAGCCAGTTCTGCATTGTCAGCTCATAATACTACCGTTTTGCTCAAAGCTGCTATGAAATCATTAAGGATCTTTTGGGGATGAAGATGCACAGATTTTACTGTTTATAATATGTTTTGTTCTATCTCATATTAATAATCCACCCAGATGTCCAGTGTAGGGTGCTGTTTGATGGGAAGTTCAAGCAGATCCAAGTCTGGGCTGCGTGTGCTGACCTTATTGCCAGCTGTAGGTTTCTGCTTCTTCTCTCGTGCCATTCTGTTTGTTATGCCATGGCTTGGACTGGGAAATGATCTGACTAAAAGCTATCCCAGCAAACAAGAGATGCTCAGTTACACTAATTCATTGTGTAGCCTGATAGGCACAGTTATAGGATTATCTGGCAGTGGTCCATGGTTAGATCAATTTAAATTGATCATCAAACCACACCCTTAGAGCCCGAAAGGCCAAAAGTAATGTGAGCTACTCAGGGAGAGGGTCTGCTATTTGAGATTTCAAGCTGATAATAGGTCTCTTGAAAGAGTGCATTAACAGAGTTTGTTGCCCTTGAGGTACAAGTGCTGACTGCAGTTTTGCTCAAAGACGATTAATCAGAGGTTCAGAAGGCATTAGCAGCAGCTAAGAAATGCAGTTCATCCAAGAACAGTTTTGAAGCTTTGTCTTCAGTCTACCGGGTTCTTGTAGAGCGAAACAGGATCCCTACCAATGTGTCTGGGAGCATAAAAGCCTACTCTGCTTACAGAGAAAAATGTAGCAAGCTGCAAGACTATAAAAAGTGCTATGTTAGCAGGCATGAGGATATCCTGTGGTTTCCTCGGTGATGATGGGGAAAAAGAGATCTTGAGCCGTAACTTTAGCATTCACCTGCCATGGCTGCTTTTCATAGTAAATCTTGTGTGAAACTGCCCAGTTTTGCCATTTTCATTAGTCTCAAGGAGAGGAGACTTTTTCAATAGATTAACTGCTGTTGCAGTATTTCTCTGACAGGACTGGCTGTACTGTAGCTTGCTTACTTTAAAATTTTATTTGTTATAACCTCTGTTGCCACCCTTGAATCTTTGACTATTCATATACCTTCTTGCTTCCCCAAAAGGAAAGAAACTAATGTTATTGAAGAAAAAATGGTTAACATTTCTCCTTCTTGCAATTGAGTCATATTTATCCTTCTGTTGGTCTTCTGATGCAGAGTATGTACTATCATTCCTAATGTCTGTCTGTGATAGCTTCTAAAATACTCATAGAAGACTACAAAAATTGCCAGTCTCAACTCAGCTGAATTCTCATATCTTATTCTTCAGCTGTATTAAACAAACAAGCTAAACTATATATCTCTGTAGTAACTCAAAAAACTGCCTTTTCCTCTGGGCTGCTTATTTTGGACTTCATAAGAGTTTTCCTGTGGGCTGGAAGGTGAGTGGCCTGGTTGTCTCTGGGACTTACAAGTCCACAATTTCAGTGACTTCTCCAACATACCTAATTAGGAACCTCAGGAAGTCATTCACAGAGCAAATTTCTGAATCAGCGTTCTCCAGAGAACTCCAGTGTTTCTTTTGCCGAAGAGGAAAAATAGGTTAATGCTGCAGTTTTGCAGAAGGCACAGTGTGAGCTGTTGCCTGAAAAGGAGGTGCTGAGGATTCAGGAGCATACTGGTTGGGAAATGGAGACAATGCTAATGTTGCTTCAGGGAGAAAATACGAGCAAAGTACAAATCTGTACAAGCTGAAAGTGAGAAAACATTCAGGTCCGTTCAGCAGCAAGGAGAATACATGAATGTTATAGACATTCTGACTACGTTATGATTTAGGGGAAGAGTTTTGTTTTTGTTTTATTTTAAGTGAAAAAAGGGAGGGTTAAAGAAAAACATGGCTAAATATTTCAGCTATAATGATCTGTTTCAAGATCTCTCCCAGCTTGTAATGATGAGCAAGAAGAGTAAAGGCTTGAAGCACAGTAGAGATCTATTGATATTCTTGCAGTTTATTATTACATGGCTGGGAAAGTTTAAAGAGCAAGTTACTTGGTGACACTATGAATCCATTTTAATTAAAAAGAAATTTTATCTTCTCCCTTTTTGCTGTTTTTCAAATTTACTATCCCTTTGCCTATTGTTACCTTCATTGCCATTTAATTATAGTTGACACAATGCATATTTTTTTTTTTAATATTCTGGCTGTAACTACTCTGTATATTTTATGTTGTTGGCAGATGTGAAACATTTCTGCAGTGGTTTTTCTTCCACCTTACTGCTAATTTTGGGATTTCTCTGTTTATAATTTATTCATTCATTTGTAGTTCCTATTCCAGCCATAGATTGCATTCAGGCTTTCCTTCTGATCACTCTTCCCTCACTCTTGCTCAGTCTTCTTGCTTTATTTTGGATTATTCCCTGTCATAAAGTAGGCACAGCCTGCTGTCTTGCATTCATTAAGTAAAACCCCTTCTATCTTCCCACTTATCCTGCTGTTTCTCTCATGTTACACATCCAAACTCACTGAGCATGATGTCCACAACTGTTGCCACAAGCTCCTCTCTGGTAATCCAACCTTGATCCATCCTGCGTCACCTCCAGCTTGGGGACCAGCCCTTTTGCTTGACTGAAATTGCTTCTGCTAAAATTTCAGCTGAGTTTTCCTAGTGGTATCTTGGGATTTTTGCTCTCACCTTGGCCTTATAGCTGCTTACGATATTTAGAGTCATTCATCTTAAAATCTTGGGTGTGCTTTCAGACACTCTACTCCTTGGCCACTCCTTCAGTGAAACTGTAGGTGGGTGATTTCTCTTCCCTGAATCCGTGGGATTTTCATCAGTTGAAAATTTTGACAATTGAAGTTTTGCACTGAATGTAGAACGGGAGCAGTCTCAGGATCTGGTGTGATGTGTGGTATGGAAGTACTCACTAAATACTGCCCTGATACACCTGTCTTTCTTCCGGAGCTTATGGATCTGTCATTTCAACATCAGTGATTTATAGATTTAATACCCTGTTGCTGGTGCATGATCTGCCATGCCCTGCCAGCCTGGCATTTCTTGTTCTGCTGACGTTCCTACAGTCTTGTGTGTGGTGCTGGTTTTCTGAAACATTATGTGAGGTAGTCAAAACAGGAGGTACATCGTTGGTGTGGGAGAAGCAGAACTGGAGCCTAGTTAGAGCACGAGGACTCCTGCAATGCAGAAGTGAAATAATTACCACAAAAAATAGCAGCAGAGTATACCCAGATGTGGCTGACTCCTGACTAGCTCTGGTGCCTCATTATTTCAAGCGGCTTTTGTCTCGCCTCTGCTCTCGTGTTCAGAGGGAGGTGCCCGCGCAGTTGGCAGCTGGCCACACAGCAGCTGAGGGAAATCCCATTCATCTTCCCATGGAGGAGCTTTCTCAAGTAGGTACACAGCCAGGCAGAGCTCCCTGAAGCTGCTGGTGCTGCTCCAAGGACAGTTTTTCCTCAGCTTTTCCTAACTTCTTCTCTTCTGGTCAGGGAATCTAAAAACTTAAGTAAAAGCCTCTTCTTCTCTCATGTTTGTGTGGAGAGGATTCGTAATCGTGCTAGCTGATACTGACTCCTGCTCGTGCTGACGGCCGCCGCCGCTGGGCTGGTGCAGCGGCTGTGGGCAGAGGCTGGGCTGTCCTCCTGCGGCGGGCGGGCACCCGGCCGGTGCCGGGCTGATCCTGAGCTGCCTGAGGGACGGTGGGGGTCCCCAGGGCTGGCGGGGCAGGGCCGGGACCACTCCACCGCCCCAGCCAGGGAGCAGGGCAGGCCGGGGGCAGCCCAGAGACCGTCAGGTAAGTTGACGGCCATGAGGCAGGTCTGAAGGCAAGCTGGGAAGCCATTCTGCAGGCCAGGGTCAGGGCTGGGTCTCAGCCAGGTAAACAGGGTCAGGCACAGCCCCACGACCATGGGGCAGACAGGTCCAGGGTAGAGGTGGGATGCCAGCCCACAGGTGAGTATCAATGGGGTCCATGGACAGGCAGGGGCACTGCCGCAGCTGAAGCCTCCGGGCTGAGCCGAAATGGGGCCCCAGATCCATGGGCTGGGGTCGCTGGGGGAGACCCAGTGCCGCTGGTCAGGGCCATTAGGGCCTACGAGTGCCTCAGGGCCCCGGATGCAAAGGGCAGCTGGACGGAGGAGCCCAGTGGCTGTCGGTGTGGGAAGAGGCGCCCTCCTCAGCCCCTGCTGAAAGCAGAACAGTCTTGGTGGCACTGCTCAGGTGGGCTGGAGGAAGAACGGCACCAAAGTAGAGCAAACGGATTAACTTGCTCCCCTTTGCTTATTCTTAAGCAGATGGGAAACATGCTGGCCAATACAATTAATGAATGCAATGAGAAGTTGGCACATATGGATGCATAGAGAGGAATAGTTTGGGGAATTTTTTCCAGTCTTTGAAAAAAAATTCATTGTCTCTTTGTTTAGAAAATCAGACTCTGTCCCCCTTGTTCCCACCTCTAATACTTTAGCCTTAATTATGTGATGTAACAAGTACTACTTTCTGACCTGCTAAGAATTACATGGTTTTCTTTTCTAAGCCCACATATTTATTTAATGTTTGAGGAATGGGAAAAGAAAATGTCTTTGATCACATATTGCACAAATGACAAAAGGATTAAAAAAACTCCTCCAGCTTAAAACTACTTAATGAACATTCTTTTTTGAAATTTTTACTTGTAATTTGTCAGCTTCTGCTATGAATATATTTAGCTATTTTGTAAATAAAGTAAGGTGAAGCTTTTCCTAAGTACTGACCTACAAGGGTTTTTATTGTCTTGTTTTTCTCTTTCCTCTATGTTACTATAGAGGATTACAAAGCATATCACCCTCCTCTTGCCTTTGTCTCAAATCCTGAGCAATGAACAGAGAACCCAAGTCACTAGTGCTTTGACTTCTGAGAAGCTGTATTTTGTTATTTTTTTAATGCCAATAATGTGGTTTCTTCTATTTCTCGATTAAAAGTTCTTTGTTCATCTTCCTTTTGTGATGGAGGAAAATTTCCTTTCTTGTCGCTCTCCATGCCTTTATTGCATGTTACAATAATGCATGTTACATAATGCATGTTACATTACCTGGGAGTGAATTCTGTGCTAAATTTCTGTAGTACAGAAAGGCATTAAAGAAGTATTTAAAACAAGAGTGGTGGAAATTCATAGCTGTTGAAAAATTTCCATTGAACACCTTTAGTTTTCTTAGGGTACCATGTAGATGCCTTCGTAGGTGCCTTTCTGACCATTGGGCCATTTGAAGAGGTAGTGGAGCCTATTTGCAACAGTGCATATTGGGCAGTTGAATGCCAACATATTTCTCAGATGCCTTCATGCTGTTCTTAATAACCTCAAAGAAGTTGTCTAACTGGATGGGAGTGTAGGTTGATAGACCCCACAAATTATGCTCTAGACATGGGATAAATCATGGTGAAACAGCACCAAAATGAACACTGCATTCCCTATATTTTTCATGTCTTATTTTTGTCCCAAGTTCAAGAAAATAGTTACCCGAAGCATACAAAATACTGTTTACCCTCAGCATCAGCTCTACCGACTTCAATGCAATCAGCTATGTGAATTTCTCTGGTAGGATAAGGGGAAGAGTCTCAAGAAAAGAGCTGAATCAAATTGTTTTCAGTATTGTACAGTGTAAGAAAAAGTCCTGGCATTGTCCTTCTGGTCACTGTATGTCGAATATCACTTTTTCTTGAATTATCCTCAGGGCAATTGGTCAGTTGTAAAATCAGCTGTGCTATAATGGCCCAGTGTTAAGGAATCCTGTGATTTTAAAGGAAAGGATAACTGAGTTTGTGCCTGATAACCAGACCGCTAGTGAGAACAGTGAGATCATGAGCATCCTAGAAGGGCAAAGAAAACTAGAAATCTGAGTTCCAGGATCATAGATTTTGTTTTTTGCTCTTGTTAAATGTAAAAAATGAAAGACAGGAATCTGGATTACAGAGTTACAGAGGAATAATGTTAACTATGTTTAAAGACAGTGTTGATCAGTTGTCAAATGAAATCCTCATTTCTTGGTATGGATCTTATTACACTATGGTTATTACATTGACATGGTACCGATTCCTCAAGAAGAACAAAAGAACTACAGAAACCACCAAAAATCTGTTTTTGTTTGTCTTCCTTAGCCAAACCCTCTGACTCTCCAAAAAGACAGCTGAACTGATTTTTCTCTAATTAAAATATAAATCCCTTTTGGAGTGAGCTTGTTTGCTGCATTTTTGCCAAGAAGACATTTTTATGATGGAGTTTTAATTGTAAATCTCTGAAAACAGGACTGTATAATAAGGTTGTTGCCAGTGCTCTCACAATAGAGTAGCCAGTGTGATACTGTGATAGATGCTGTATGATTCAGTCTGCTCTCCCCTCTCCCTGTTTCCCCCTAAGTCTGGCAGGCCAGAACAGAAATAGCCCTTCATTGCATTTTGCTGTAGGGCTGACTATATTAAGAAAGCTGCCTTATGCAAAGCCTTGAGACTTTGCAGACCTATTGGACTATATAGCATGGAATATTGTTTGAAAAAAATGGGTTTACTGTGTCTGGATACTAAACTAATCAATCCAGTATGGCTGTTTCATATGCTTAAGCCCATTACAACTTTGTCTGACCTCTTTCATCTTTGTTGAGGATATAGGGTATCATTAATGTTACCAGCTGCATTGTTTTCTCCTAATATCAACAACAGAGAAAAAAAAACCAGTTCTCTTGTTTTCCACTTAGATAGCTCTAGTATTGCCAAACAAATGTGAAACAGGCTTCTACAATAATAGTATTTTCCCAAATGCCCTGTTAATTTTCAGTAAACCAAAATAAAATGTGTTATTGTTTATTAAGACAGTGTGACCCATATGGATTCCAGATGATAAAAGTTTCAATAAAATGCTGCAATTAGGTGCAAGGAACTTTGAGTTTTCTTTCAGTTCACGTGTTTATATGTAGCTCAGGACAAGAATGATCATTTAAGTTGTGTCAGCGATTGGATTTTACTTACAATGATGATAGTTCTTTTCACTTGCATGCCACTTTTCACTTGAAACTACCCAAGGAGTCTTGAGCCATCTGGGAACAACTTTAATGCAAGAGTGTTGTAGTCACATTCATCTAACTGTATGCTGCAACCTACGCATTCTGTCTTTGAATAAGGATTTAGGGGTTTTATAGGCTATGACTTCTGGGGAAGTTGTATGTGTAAGATGGCTCCTAATGCCCATTTTGTATTGGCTATCCCACAATATATTGATGATTTAGACCTCAATAACTAGATTTTTCTGGTAAAATGAGTATGAAAAATCCACATGACTTTCTGCTAATCAACATCTAAAGAAACATTTCCTCTTACTCTATTTGCTATGTTATATCACAATGTTCTAGGGTTTGTTTTTCGGTTGTTTTGTTTTTTTTTTTCCCCAATAATTGTCATTTTCAGAAATGGTAGAAGTGATTCAGGTGTTTTACATGAAGAAGGAGAACATCTCAGATTCATAACTGAACTTTAAATACATGTTTTCATACACCAGTGTACTATAATCATAACATAATCTGTATTCTATCTTTGTATTAACTGTCTGAAACAACCATAGATTCTTAACATTGTGGAAAAGTGGCAACTTTGGGACAAAACAGGAGCTGAAGAAATATCTTCTTTTTCCCTGACAATATTAAGTTACTGATAGTTGTGAATAACCCTAAGATTTTTTTAATTCACATGTATTACAGGAAGGTTATTCCTGAATATTTTTACATCTGAACAGTAATTGCAACTAAATAATTCACTTACAGTGTCTCTGTAATGCAAATCTGATAGAACGTACACCATCTGATGGTCTTTCAGTGTAACTAATGAATAATAATGCTCTTCTGGACAGTATGCATCTGAAAATGTTATTAAAAGTAAAATTCTTTCTGTTTTTCCAATGGTAGTTTGGGCAAATTTTACACCCCATGTTATTATGTACCATATAAACTTGCAACTATTGGCTGCTGCCATTAAAGAACTTATCTGCATGCTGGAAGCATTACAGTGCCATATTTGCACTAACTGTTGTGCTCGGTACAAACCTTTCCTAACATTTTTGTGATATCTTTGCTTTCTCCTTTCTGTTTTTATTTTAGTACAGTGATAATTTGAGCATTTTTGAAATTGATAACTGAGTTGGAAGTTGCCACACCGCACTCATTCTTAGCTGTTTTCCTTTTTCATGGCACCAAGGCCAGTAAGACATTCTAATATCTAATATTATGTTCTTTGCAGTCTTATTTGCATAGCCAAAGAAGAATTGTATTGTCAATATCTAGTTTGAATTTATCAAGAACTTTTTTTTGTCATTTATATTGCAGTATTGTCTCCTGGGTATTATTTCATGCTATCTGATATTCATAAATGGTATCTTTCACATTAAGTGACTTCCATAAATTAACTACATTATCCTCTGCCCCTTTCTTTAACAGTGCTTTCTTGTAGTCCTTTAAAATATCTGGGCAAGATATTTGATGGAACATAACTAAATTTGATGAAAACAAAGCTAAAACACCAATAGCTAAAAGGCTGTTGACAGTAGGGCATTCCTTGGATAAAGGTGAACATTGTAATGAGGAAAATAATGTTTTACTGAATTCTTTGCATCAAAAAGCTATCTATCATGACTGAAGTATTGTAACTAAGAGGCGGTTAATCAACTGTGCTATGTCACAGGTTAACTATGCCAATTTCTTGTAATGCCGACCCACTGTAGTTAATAAAGTTGCCTGTTAAAAATAAGTAGGTATTTTATACTTCTCTACCATTGCAGCTTGGTTTGTCTTAGCAAGGACATAACTTGTGTTGTGATCCTTGTGTTGCTTACTCTATACGTGGCATTTTAGACTCATATTCTGCAGCAAGAGGATTGTGTAAACTACTTACAAAAAATATTAATAAAATTAGCCCTGTAAACTTGAGCAAGATAGGGTTTGTGCATGTCGACAATGTGAGAAGATTATGCTTGAAATGTTTTGGTTGCATCAGAGACAGTTTCATGCTGGATTTCCAAGCTAGGGATTTTACAGCAAGATTTGAAATGGGTAAGCTTGCCTTTCTTTGCACCAGTTTGTTCACTGTTTGCTAAAGTAATTATCACTTCCACCATTAATGCTAATTAGCTAATGCTAATGCTAAAAATGAAAATAAATGAAGTTTTGCTCAAAGAAGGTAGAACAACTAAGGTCCAGATAGATCACACACCATGTTAGAATTTCTGCATTTTACTTATGCATTTGTAGGTTTCCACATGACCTGCTGAAATCCTATATTTGCACAATACACACTTACTAATTCTCTGCTTTGGTGCCCTAATCTGTTTGTTCACCCATTTCTGATGCTTTTTGGCAAGTTATTGTTTAGAGGCTAGTAGAGTCTGGGGAATCACAGAATGGTGGGGGTTGGAAGGGACCTCAGGAAATCATCTCATCCAACCCCCCTGCGTGAGCAGCACCCCCAGAGCAGGGGCACAGGACCGCGTCCAGGCGGGGTGGGAATGGCTCCAGGGAAGGAGACTCCACAGCCTCTCTGGGCAGCCTGGGCCGCTGCTCTGGCACCCGCACAGCAAAGGGGTTTTGCCTCAGATTTCAGTGGAACTTCCCGTGTTCCAGCTTGTGCCCGTTGCCCCTTGTCCTGTCGTCGGGCACCGCTGAGAAGAGCCCAGTCCCACCCTCCTGACACCCACCCTTCAGATACTGATAAGCACTGATGAGATCCCCCCTCAGCCTTCTCTTCTCCAGGCTGGAACAAACCCAGGTCTCTCAGCCTTTCCTCATCAGGGGGATGCTCCAGTCCCNCCCAGCCTGTACTGGTGCCTGGGGCTGTTCCTCCCCAGGGGCAGGACCTTGCACTGGCTCCTGTTGAATCCCATGAGGTTCCCCTCGGCCCAGCTCTCCAGCCTGCCCAGGTCTCGCTGGATGGCAGCACAGCCTTCTGGTGTATCAGCTTGGTGTCATCAGCGAATTTGCTGAGGCTGCACTCCATCCCTCCATCCAGGTCATTGATGAATATGTTGAACAGGACTGGACCAAACTGGAAGATCGTTTTAAAAGTGTGACCTTTATGCAGTTCTTGCATATTTCATGATTTTCTGTCTAAATTCCAGTATGTTTTGTGACAACCAGGTGTTTTAGGTCGGTCAGGGATAGTTTTACTGCAGAAAGGGCATGTGTTGCCTTTGGATTGGTGAAGGTGTTGTGACTGGTATTTTCTTCCGGCAAGATGTGTTCTCTGAGTACTTGCTTGTGTATTATGGGTTTATTTTTTTTATTACTTCTTGTTTGAAGAGATGAGTTAATTAGACTGTGATATGTATTAGGTTGGACCTTTGTTTTGTTTTGTTCCTTAGAGTCTGTTGATGTAAAAGTAGCCATGAGCTATTTTGATGGAGAGGACTAAATACTAGTTATTAATTTGTGATATATATCGGTGAGGGAGTTTTCATTTTAGTCCCAATGATAAAGATGCTATCCAAATGTCCTAGGTGCACAAGAGATTGTTTGGTGCAATCATCTAGATTGCAAGACTCATGGGTAGAATGGAGTTTTGATGCTTATGCTTGGTCATAAGGTCTAGAGGAAACACAGGCAGCTGAAGGTGATCTTTTGGATGAAGGTATAGCGTATGTTTTAGATAATGCATTGAGGACAGAAGTCAGTATTGGCTTTGTTCTTGTAGTTACTTAAGGCTGGCTGTCATGTGGGATGACGCTGTGCAGAATGGTGTCCATGGAGACAGAGACAATGCTGTTCGAAGGTGGATAATGTTGTTTAGTTTGTAAAGTGAGTACATCTTTCTTCATATCTTACTTATACAGTGCATTGCTTGGAGGAAATTCTTCATGGTGGAGCATATTAGTTTTTATAGCTTCTTTCATTTGGAGTCCACAAGGGGATTTAAAGAAAATTAATCTTTCTTCTTGAAACTCACCTGCATTTTTGTTATGCAGGAGATAGTTTTGCTCTTCCCTTTAAAAGATAGATAATTTTTTACTTCCTTACAAATTCCATGTCACAGTAAGCTTTAGCTTACCTATTGACCTGAGACCACACTGCCAAGGGGTGATCACTCATTTTCTGCGCTAGATGCTCCTGCTGCTCCCCTGCATTTGCTGTACTGGTCACATTACTACTGGATGGGCTACATCACAACCCACTGATCCGTCAGAGAAATTGCTGTACGAAAAAGAAGGAAAAATCATTTTCAGCCAATTTCACTAATGTTGTGGCCATATGCAGTGGAGCTTGTACAAGGCAAGGGGCATGAAAGGGCAGGGGTGGCAGATTGGCCCTTTGGGAGCTCATACAAACATTGACTTGCACGTCTTGTGAAATTGCAGGGTTGGTGTGCACTATTTCTAGCCATTGAACAATATATTTCATATTAATTTATGTGTTAACAAACACATATTTTGCGTAAATCTAAATGGCATAAATTCCTGTATCTCATTATTTACTCTTTATTTAAATGAGACATGAGTTTTAGAATGACAGTGGCCTTGACATCCCTGATTTTTCTTTTTATTTTTACCCTAACTACCTCAGAAAGGAATTTCACAAGTTATTGTTACAGGTTAATTAGTTGCATATTGCCTTTCAAACATTTAGTTTAAATAAGCAAATAATCTGCATATATTTTAAACTAAAGGCATGAACAGAAATGTTGACATTCTAATACATGGCCAAAGAACTTTACTGGTGAAAATTTCTGTTCCAGTCAAGCAAAACTTCTTATTCTGCTTTATTTATAAAAGCAGAACTTAGAGAAAGAAGTGATTATTATGCGCTCAGAAGCAACTGTGAAACAAATAAACTGTCAAAATGAGCAATGTATACCAGATACTGAAGGAAAGGCCTAGCAGACTCCCAAATTAAACAATTTTATTAATGTGACTGTGCACAAGAACCACAAAACCAATAGGTGGTTGTGTTCCTCACCTGGTAATTAAGAGTAAAAAATGAGAATTCACAGCTGCCAATACTTTATTTCTAATCTTAATGACTAATTTCATATGACTTTACTAAGATTTAACTAGCAAAAACATGTTAGTATACTTATAGACAGGTTTTCATCTACATTATTTGAGTATTCTGACAGTGGTGGAATAACTGACAATACCACAAGCCATGTCTGCATCTCAGTGCTATAACTGCTGATGAAATGAATGATGGCAAAAAGACTGACAAATTGATTGCCCTCGTCATGCTTATTTCCCACCTGGAGTTGTCTGTATCATTTGATGGTTTAATCCTCTAAAACAAAATGTGCGTTAATCCCAACTGATGCTGTTTATAGCTAGGAACAAGGTGAGAGAGTGGAGAATGGTGGACTGAAAGCTGGGGCTTCTGGTCGAGGACATTGTTACTGTGGAAGAGCATCCAATTGTGAGCCCCCAGATCAGTATTGATGTAAAGATGTTGGTGTCATCCATAGAAATGTAGGTTGGAAATAGAGAGACTTTTTTAATCTCTGTAAGATGGCATTAATAGGCTAATGTATATGGTTTTGATATCACTTATTTAAAAGATGTATAAAGGTAGGAGATGATACAGAAGAGAACTACCAAGATTATACCAGTAGTGAAGAAAATGCCTATGGTGAGAGCTGTATAAATCCTAATGTGTATAATTTTTTAAAAAAGGGGATTTAGAATTGACTCTCTGTGCAGAAGCAAGTAGAACACTGTAAAGGTGAGCTAGGATGACGGACTGGAAGCTGAAGCGAGACAAATATTAAATGGTGCTTACTGTACCATGAAACAACTTACTAAGTGGAGTGGTATCTCTGTATGCTTCATGTGTTCAAATCGTGATCAGATGCTTTCTTGGGAAAAAGTTGTCTAGCAAAACATAAACTATTCTGCTCAATATAAAAGTTACTGAACAAAATTGAAATGCCTATTATAATAATACAACTCAAAATGGTGTAATGGAAAACAGATAACAAGGTGCCCCTTCTGGATATTTACTCTCTGACTTTCAGATCCTGGATCACATACTCCTTTGCCTTGCATCACACACAGTTATTTTCACCATTGTGAAGTGGAATGAATTCACTAGTCTTATTTTCTCTCTGAGTAACCCATAGAGCCTTCCTGCTAGTGGCCAGCTGATGCATTAACTGAGGAACAGAGATGGCATCCTGCTGATGGATCCCAGTCTCAAAGGTACATGAAGATTAAATGTAGTTAAACTTCACCAGCTGTCCTATAATGTAGAGTGAGAATGTTTAGAAATCGTAACCTGTCTTGGGAAGGAAGAGGGTTATCTCCATAGTGGTTATGAACAGTGATTTCACAGGGTGTTCTAACCTCCTTTTTCTGTCTGACAGGGTAAGTGGCTAGTGTTGCCAGGGGAGGGCACAAAACTAGATTTTCCTCGCATCTGTGTATTTAGTCAGTTGTGTATGGATCTGTTTCTCTGGATGGGATGAATTTTTATTTGCATGTCACTTCTATTCATTGTGGTTCTTTTTGTATTCCCAGAGGCCATGGATCCATCTTGTGAATAGATGTTTGTAATAATACTAATAATACAGAATTTACTGCTCATTGGTTTTTATCTATACACTGAAAACTGATATGTGGAGAACAAATACATTGGAGAAAATACATCACTTTGTAATTGCAGCGAATCAACATTGGGAAGTGTGGTGGCATTTCCAGTGGAAGTCCCTTGAGTATTTTCAGGGATCCTACCAGTGGTTGGAAGAATCTCTTAGCAACTTAGTAAAAGGAACCCTGGCAAACAATTTATAAAATTTGGAAATAACTTTTTTCTGAATACAGACTTTGACTTTAATACTTGTGAGTTTTCAGAATAAAATAAAAATAAAATAAATAAAGTTCCCTTTCATCCTGCAGCCTTCCAATAGTTTTGGGGTTTGATTTTTAAAGATTTGTAGTTTGTAAGCTCTTAAATTTGTAACTAGCCAATGTTGTTATTTAACCAAATTCCGTGGGAAGAACAGAATCCACCAGCATGATATGGATATTCATTTGCTTAATAAGACAATTTTTCTACTGTTATAGGAGTCAAGCTTGACATTATTCTTTAAATATAAGACCATGCTGATTTAAATAGAAATAGAAAATTGGTAAATAATAATGCAGAATTTTTGGTACACAGATCTTTTGAAATTCAGTGGCTGTCTTAACAAGTTATTCCTCTATTTAAAAAATATTTTTAGCTCGATTTTGGCAAAACAGATGGGGTCTGAAAAGCTAATTCTATACGTTTAGATTAATAGGACATAGAGTTGTCTGGTCAAGTGTCATGGTTAAGAGTGAAGGAGCTATTATATTTTATTCTATTATTGATTGTAAAGCCTAAGAACTTGTGTAGTAGAGTATGTCTTGCTCTGCTAACTCTTTGTGTAAGTCTATAACAACTGCTTTAGTTACATTTCCTAACTGTGGGCCTGATTATGCACCGTTCTAGTGTTTGGAATGGCTTTAGGAAGTATATGCATGATGTGAAACCTCTTGAAAGCATTTCTAGTCTTTCAGTCAGTTTCAGATTTCAGGTGCCCACAAAACCCACTGCATGCTCAAATTCCTTCAACTGTTTTTTTGTTTATTTTTGTTTTTCAGAGAATAACAGAAATATAGTCCTCAATTACTTTCAGTGCAGCTGAGTTTTGCCCACAGGGATGAGCATACCGAGGAACAATGGATGGGCCTCACCTTGGCAAAGCTACCCTTTGGATCAGGGTATCTCCTTGCCACATGCAGCTTAAAAGGTAACTTGTTATCTGAAAAGTTCAACTGAAATTTATAGTTCTACCTACCCCTCTTTGATAGTTACTGCCTACTATATGACGTCGTTCCCCCTTTTTTTTTTTGGTGGCATTGCGTCATGCTTAATAGTCATTCATGATGTGCAGTCCAGATTCTGCTTTCCCTGAAGTTACTGTTTTAAAACTTTAATATGTAGAATTTTTATCACATTTGCCACAAAAGAAAACATTTTCCTTTATTCTTGTTATCATATTTCTTTGGCTTTGTGTTGAGCATGACACCCTAGAACAGTGAGTTTAGATTTTGATCCAACAATTGATTAATCACTGAAGATTGATTCTCATGCAAACTTTCAGAAAAAAAGCACAGATGATTGCAAAGAACACCTCTTGTGGCTTTGGCTCACTTAGGTAACTCCTATGTCTTTTTAATTTTGCCAGATACAAAAAAAATTACTTCAAAAAAATCAAGAAAGGGTAATTTTATTTTAAAATAAAATTGAGAGTTATGGATTAAAAATGGTTTCGTTATTCTTGTTCCTCTTTGTTCATAGATTTGGCCTACATAGTCACTCTCTCAATTTTAAAATGTGTGTGGATGTGATAGTGATTCCATAACAGTGAGTTTCAGAAACAGTGTAGTAGTTGAAATATGGACAGAAAAGATCATTTTAAGAATTTTTTTTCATTATTTGTATCATTAAAATGTCCTGAGTTTTCATGAAAAGAAACACAGTATTTAATGAATTGTCACATTATTGAAAAAAATAGAAAGGGAACACATTGGAAAATGTCTAAATATCTTTTTTCTTTCAGATTAATTCAAAATCTGAAAAATAGTGTTAACATTTGCCTTCCTTTTACCCACTTTAAAGGAAAGCTTCTCCTTCAAGTAGCTATTAATTTCACTGGTACTATTTACAAAGACTAGAGGCAGCAAAGTTGATGTATGTTGCTATTCTTTTGCCTGCCTCCAAAACTAATGTTGAATTATATGCTGCTTCCAAACTTAATTAAATATTTCTTAGAGACATAGGAGATAACCTTGCATTATACGATACCTTCTGATGCTTTTATTGGAGCATAGATGCTTGGTTGCATGCTTAGACTTGGTTGCATGCAAAACTAATAAATGTGAAATGTCTTAAAACATATTTTCCTCTTGAACCTTTAAATGAAATCGTGTTGTTATTGCTTCAGTGCATTGCTAGGATAAAGCTATGCATCTCTATTTTATTTCATAGAGTTCTTTTTCAAATACCTGTAGGTTTTTCTAACCAAAAATTATCTTCAAGGTCATCTTCTTTTGTGAAGTATTCTGTCCACTGAGTGAGTTTCCTTGCACAGTCCATTGAGAGGTGTTCTGATCTGCTTTTGTATCCAGATGTAGCTTAATTATTTAAACATAAAGACATATGCTGAGATTTAGGAAGGATTCCCTTCAGAACTCGGTATTATCATTATGTGGCAATTTAAAAGTATCAATGATCAACTGGAGATCTTTCTTGCCCTTCAATTAAAACATGTGAGATGCGTGGGATACAGTAAACCAGATGCAATAATTAGGAGAATAGTTCAACTGTTCATACTGCATGCTATTTGCTACCCAATGACCATTGAAGAAAAAGCAGAGCCAACTAGGATTGCAGTCTCATAAAAATTCTTGTTGGCTTGAAAATACAGTATCATTCACATTAATGTTAAACACTTCAGTGAGAAAATTACATAGGCATGGGTAAATTGCGTCAACAATTAAGCAGAGGAAACAGATTCAAACAATTTAATAGAGGAAATGGAACACGGTCAAAGAAAAGATTTTTCTCCCTAATGACAAAGGAAAGGAAAATGCACCCTCCACCCTGAATAGTTTTGTTTACGATCTCTAATTAATAGAAGTTACAGTAAAGGTGAGAAGAAAGATATATTTAATGATTATCATATATAATGGCACAAAAAATATTTGAATGATAAATATTTGACGTATAGACTGGTTTAATGGTAATGTACAAGCAGTTAAAATAATATATCATATTCTCAGGTATTACATCATGGACTTTCTTTCAGCATCTTGGGAAACCAGTTGCAAGGATTTCCCTTGAAAAGATGAAAATGGGTCTTTCTGCACATTCAGCTAAATCCTAGCAATATTACAAATTTCTAGGTATATGCAACTTGTATGCAGGACACACAGAGTGGCTGCAGTTCAGGTCAGTGTTACTGTTGTTGTTGTGAGGATGTGCTACGGGTTCAGATGCCTACCAGTCCCTAAGATTGCTGTAGCCTGTTTTGACTACAGCACATGGGGACCTGCGAGTGCATATGGTTGTTTCTGCTTTAGCAAAACTCTTACAGAGCATTCAGTCTTTCTCTGTTCTGACTCTGGATTATGAAGAAAAGCATGACTGCAAAGGGGCTTTTGCCTCTGAGGCCCCAAGTCAG
>VZTV01039810.1:0-12484 GCA_013400875.1 Anhinga rufa | reverse complement strand
CACCCAAACCATGCTGTGATTCCATGATGTGAAGAATGGCACTTGCAAAAAAATAACCTTTTTTCTTAACAGAATATGGGTATTAAATTGCTATTTTTAACTACAGTAATTTATTCAATTTAGAGTTGAAATGTAACAATCCTTGCCATTTGTAAGTTTAACTACCTATTGCAAAAACACATTGTGATGGTCTTCACTGTAGTGAAATTAGAAAATCGTGCTTAGATAAAATGCAACAGGGAATGACTGGCAGGTGTAGGGGAAAGCGTCTGAGCTGCTTTAGTTCCACATACCAAAAAAATCGGAGACATTCTTCCCATCAAGTGGTCAGCCAGAGGCAGCTTCCCAGAAGTCTGAGGCATTTCAGCTGATAAATTCAGCTGATAAATTCAGCGTTTCAGTGGGTAAATTTTGGAAAGACAATCTTATAATGCAAGGCTTGTGTTCTGCTGTCTGCAAGCGCCTGCCAATCATTCCCATCTGAGGAACTGGGACACCAGACCGCATGATGCTCAGCCGTTTGCTCCCAGAGCAATGTTCATGATTGAAGTTATGGCTTGGTTGCTCATCAGAGGCCATCAGGCTAATTTTTCCCCATTTATTTATTTATTTATTTATTTTGCATTTGTGTTTCTTGGGGTTCCTGACTGGGAATGGTGTTTATCAACACTGGTCTTCCAAGGCCATTTGTATGGGGCTCAGTCACTGATCTTTATTTGCGGGCTCTGTGTCCTAGAGATCTTTGTACCTGACATTGTCTATGCGATGCGCTGCAGTATTATTTCCATTCTTTCCATCTGTCAGGGAAGGATAAGTCTTTCAATGTGTGTAAGCTAGTTAGCTCTTGCAAACCTGTCTCTTCTGAGCTAAGGACCACTTCCACGGCAAATGTGGCCTCTGCTGGGCCATCGGACACCACCCCAAGCCACTTAGCTTGAGTTCTGGGGTATGACCAAAGCAGCCTGAACTCCTGATAATTAAAAGCTCTTGCAATGATGATGTTCACAACTTTACCACCTCCTGAAGGACCGTCGAGCTTGCCTTCACACAAAATCCCTCTCAATGCATGCCAGAATGAAATGTGACTCTTCTTGTAACCACGGCTGCTCAGATATTTTTCAGTTGAGGCAATTCCCGATCAGAAAAAGGCGTTTTGCCAAGAATCAAAATTTTCTGTGGGAAGATTGATTTTCATGGAATTTCTTTCCAGGAAAATGAAATGAAATGCTTTCTCTGGTGACAATGTTTATCTCTGCATCTGTCTCAATGGCTCATGGGCAGGAAGCCCAGGCAGCAGTTTAGGGGGATATGTCCATCACAGTGCACAATGGGTGGTATTTTTGAGTAAGCCCTGTTGGAGAATAGATGGGCCAGGGTGGGGGGCACCTGTAGCTCAAGCTGGAATGGACCAGGAACATCAGTCCAAATTGCAATGTCCTGTTCAATATGTTTTTCCGAACTTTTTCTTCCAAGAGAAGGCATTAGGATTTTGCCATTCAGTCTGGCTTTGTTGTAAAGCAGACTTGAAATGTTGGGGATTTCCTCAGGATGAAGGTCCACACTTCTTTGTCATCTCTATTTGCAACAAACTTTCTTAGCAAGAGACAAATGAAGGTCACATTGCAATGAATTCAGCAGGGGCTCCACATTTCCCCAGCAAAGCAATGTTTGTATAGTGAAGGCTTGAACCATCTCCATCCCACTGCAAGGAAAATGTTTTCACCTGTGCGCGTTCCTAACAATGCCAGTTGTGACTGTCTTTCCCTGCCAGTAGTTCCCGCAGGATTAGGAAAACCAACTGGAACATAGCGGAGAACCTTTCTGCTGCCTTTGGCAGAGGACATGGGATGCCAAGCCTCCGGTGCGTTTGCTCCCATAGTGTTGGGAAGCTGTTCGGCCACAGCCCAGATTTTTGTGTTGGAGGACTTGGAGAAGTGCTCCCCAAGCCAACTTGTGCAATGAAAAATGCTGAAATCAGCAAGGGATGGATAAATTGGGGATGAGCGGCAACTCAAAATGCCAGTGGTGGCTGAGGAGCAAGGGGGATGTTTTCGCCAGCTGTATCTGAGGCATGCAAAAGGCTATGCCACCCCCAAAATAGCGGGTAGTTAGCATTTCCCCACCAGGTACCCATCTGTCAGGTCTGTGGTGGAGAGCAGAGGTCAGGGCAGCATTTCTGCTGGTGCTCTGTGTGGCAGTCCCTTCTCCTTCCCCATTTAATTCTTCCTGCATGAGATCCGTGCAGCAAGGGATGAATTTCAGCCGTAAAGATTGCTAGACAGCTCCTGACTTTTACACCACCGGGGAAAGAAACAGCTTCCAGAAATGCTATTACAGGGTGCCGCAATCTCTCATCCTGCATGTCCTAATACCCCTCAGCCCGCTAAAACAATGGCAGCCTTTCCCTGTCAGGTCACTTCGAAGCGTGGCTTGCAGTCTGTGATAAATAGCCCTGCACAGTGCTATCATTAAGAAACTATTACAGACATAGCTGGGCTTCCTCTCAGCTGCGTCAATGCAGAAACTGTATTTCCTATTTATTTGTTCCGTTTGTTTATTTTACTGGACCACCCCATGAACCTGGGAGAAACATGCTAGAAAAAAAAATTATAGCAACGCCAACTATTCTGGGAGATACACGAGCCCCTCCATGTTTATCAGGTTGAGGGCACTGTATTTTGATGTCAATAAGCAATTTTTCCAGCCCGGTCTCCTGCCCGACCCTTTTAATCCATCAATATATTATTAGAGATAAAGTTGGTGGAAGCCTGCTGCAGTTAGAAGATAAATGACATCTCTGAAGTCAGGCATTAAAGACTAGATTAAGGCCTTGTGACACCGTTTTCAGTGCTCATCTGTGCACTTCTGTTCAACCTATCACACTGAGTGACAAGAAAGAAAAATAATGAACTGGGCCAAGGAAAGAAGAAGGGAAAAAAAAGGCAGAAAGAGAGAGAGATTTTTTTCCCCACTAACACACAAACTACATCAGTTCACACTCAGGATTAGACTGTATTTAAAAAAAGGGGAAGGGGGGAGGCTGGAACTGCATGGTACTATACAGATTAAAATAGGAGAAAGGGGAAGCCGAATGAGGAATTGCAGTTTGGTTTTGTCCTGGCTTTATTTTATTTTATTTTATTTTATTTTATTTTATTTTATTTTATTTTATTTTATTTTATTTTATTTTATTTTATTTTATTATTTTATTTTATTTTATTTTATTATTTTATTTTATTTTATTTTATTTTATTCACTTCAGTATTTCATTTCATTTCTTTATTTCATTTTATTTTTTCCTTGCAGGAGTGACCTAGTTGAGTTTACAGGATCCTAAGGGTTTTGTCTGGAGCTAAAGCAAATCCCATTTAGGACCACGGAAATACATCCTTTTGAGAGACCAAGTTAAAACGTCCGCAGATGGAGACCTCTCCTCCCTCACTCCCATTACCATCCTTTGTCTTGGTGCAGTCACGGAGATGCTCGAGTTGGTTGTTAACAGCGATTTTAAAGACATTCCTGACGGTGCAATGGCAAGGTTTTACCTCCACCTCCATGAAAAAGGCTGTGCATGTGCACATCCCTGCGTGCACATGTGCGTGTTTATGTGTGTGTTTCTCAGTACTATGCAGTAATGTTACCACTACCCTTTCCTTTGTGTGTGGAGCCCTTCAAACTAATAATATTACAAATGCATCTTTGGGGACCAGCCATATGCTGCTGAAGATGGGTATGACTTTTCTGTGGCCTGACCTATTCCCTTTGTCCTCTGAAAATCTGGGCTCCTTCCAGCTGCCTCAGCCTTTGAACAGCACTGATACCTCAGCTGAGAGCTGCTCCTGGGCATGCTGCTCCTCAGCATCAGCTTTCCACCATCACACCATGGTGGGGAGGTCTTTGCCCTTACTCTGTTGGGGAAGAGAAGATGACAGGTCAACCCAAGCATCCTTCTCTTTGCACTGAGGTCATGGGGCTGTGCAATCAGCATAGCTCTCGGACAGCAGCCTTGTCCTGCTCTAGTGCCATGGCTGGCTTCGTGGCCCAAATTCAAGGTTGTTTCAGGCTGAACAAGAGCTTGACCATGACATCTGGTCTCCTGATGCTCCCTTGAGCATGTTGCTCCCTCTATGTTTGTGGGGCACCTGCCCACTGCTATCACATCATGATGACCGCAGACCCAACCATGGAAGCAGTGGCTGGTCATTAAGGTTCTGGCCTCATTTGGTGTGATATTTAGAAAAAACAGGACTATGATGGCAGAGTCAAGGAGGGAGGGCAGCAGAGCTGAGTCCAACCTCTCCCTGGAGGTTAAGGGGAGTGGGAAGGGAAGCGTGCAGCTGTGTGTGGGGCCTGGCATGGGCCCCTCTGCAGATCTCTTCACCGGGACCCACTGATTCACATTGCCCTTGACCTCTTCCACATTGAGATGCCCAAGGTCAACACCAGCCTTTGGCAGAATGGGTTGTTTGGAAGAAGAAACATATGTGTAATGGGTTGTGCATCTTCCTTTCGAGGAGCCTGGACACATCCGAGTGGCGGGGTTTTCTTTGGAAGATGCAGCATGGGGATTTCTTGGAAGAAAGGAGAAAGGAGAAAGCTGCTTTTACCAAGCAGCCATGTCTGGGAGCAGAGGCTGCACACAGACTAATTTCCTCCAGGATATAATTTCTCAGCCAGATCTGCCCACCCAGAGCAACTGTCTTCCCAGCTGACAGGGACCTCACTCCTGCCCTAGCCAGGAGAAATGCCTTTCCCTACCAGTCAGAAAGTGGGGAGAGATGCCTTGCCAAGGGGCCTCATCCTACCATATGGGACGATTGCCCCCAGCAAGCAGCCTGGTGGGAGACCCTCCATCAGAGGGTCTCAGCAGACCAGAGAAGCCTGTGCTGAATCTACCCTGGGATCTGATGTGCCTCACTGGGGTCTCCATTCTGTACAGTATGTACATTGCTGCCGTCTTCTTCTTTTGAAGATATTTTTTAATGTCTTAAAAAAAAAAGATTACTTTGTTACAATCATTCAGCAAAGGGTTTCTGTGCCTGTAGAAAATATTAATAGACTATTATGTGGTCCTACAACTAATTTTTCCACACATATCATCTGTCTTTGCATGGTTATTAAACTCCAACAATATTTCATGCAATGCTTTCCTGCTAAATTAATTTGGTTTCTTCTTCTCCTGCTTCTTTTTTTTTCCTCCTTCCACAACCTTTAAAATTAAATTGAATCTTCATAATTATGGCTTTTTTGTTGTTCCTCATATCTTTTTCTTTTCAATTTTCCTATCAAAGTGGCTATACAGTTTAATAAAGATGTAAAGAAACAGAAACGAAAGTGTAAGGGACAGGAAGGGCTGTGTTGGGATCAGAGACAGGGAGCTCCGGGAGAGCTAGGAAATTCTGGAAAGGATGGGATGGAGGTGAGTGGGGAGCTGAACAGCACCTTTCTGGGTTGGCTCCAGCCTACAAGGAAAATTATGTGGGAGAAGCCATTGCTAGAAATTACTCATAACATTGGGAACATGAAGAAAGTGTGTTTCCAACAGGACTCATCCTGATTCATCCATGAATTTTGAGGTTGGTCTGGTTCAGCTTGGGGTCACCTGCTGCCCTCTCCAAGCTGAGGTGGTAAGAGGAGGTACCCTTCGGGCAGTGCCCCTTGCTCACACGAGGAACTGTCCTCATGCGCATTCAGACCCACCCTGCAGGGTCATTTGGTGCAGGACTCTAGGGCTTTCCTGGGGTTACCCAAGCCACAAGTTTTCCCTCTGACCTCCCTATCCTGTCGCCACCTCCCAAAAGGCTGGGGACATCCTTGGCAAGGGGACCACAGCTGAAGAAACAAGTGCTTTGTTTGAACTGCAGGAGGATCTGGCACAAAGCCCCAGTCCAGAATTTGCTGATGTCCTCAGATAATTGCTGATATCTGCTGACATGGGGCTTTTAATCATTTCCAAGTCTAAACTGTGCAGAGAAGTACTGTGGACAGGTCTTCTGGCTGGTGAAGTTTGGTCAGACTGCAGCTGGCTGTCATTCTCTTTACCAAGGATGCCCAATGGGTCTCTCCTGGGAGAGGCACTCCAGTGAACTGAAGTGGTCAATCTGCATTAATTATTAATCTTTATAAATGAGGGACCTTTACTCTTTTTTTCCCTCCTTTTGTCTAGGAGGCCTTCCTGGGGAAGACCTGGTCAATATAGAAAGAGAGTTATTCTCAGTAAAGAGTAACTGTTCAACTGAGGCATCAAAGTAACTCACACAGAACAGGATTTTTACCATTTCCTGGAAGTACTATTAGCTAACTCCCTCTGGGAGCCTGCCCTACAGACGGATACCCACAACTAAGAACACCATGCTGGTGCTTCGGTGGCCAAGTCACTGTGTCAGACAAAATCTGAAACAAAGGAGAGCTTTTGTGACGGTCTGACGATCCACTTAGGATTGGGCAGACTGCAATGGGCACCACATCCTATATGGGACAGACCAGTAAGTCATCTTCTCCAGAGGACAAAAGTGGTGGCCGGGCTAAGCAGAAGCCATCAGTAGCATTTTCTACTCAACTTGGCAGCAACAAGTTGTTTAGTTGCATGTTCATGAGCTGAGCTTGGTGGAAGATGGTCAATGGAGCTGAATGCCCCAATGGGACCAAGGAGCTTGCTCTCACTCTGGTCCCAGATGATGCCTACATTATGACCGCAGTTGGCCATCTTTGGTGAGAGGCCCAAGTCCCTGTCACTGCTCCTCAAAGGAAATGACTGTTTTCATGGGTTGACATGTGCACTTACCAATAGGTGGCACCAATGGAACAGAAATGTGAAACTCTATGCAAATTTATCTGGAGAAGAGGGTGCTGGGAATTTTCTCCTACATGGCTATAGACTTTTCTACAAACAAGGTATTGATTATATACTGCTATCACAGTTGTAACACACTGGAATCTAGGGGGATGCTAAGCAAAATGTGACACTAAGAATGAACCCAAACTGCTTGTGATACTGCCAAATCTCTTGAATTTAGATTCACATGCACATAAGAGTGGTAAATATTTAACATACCATATTTAATAATGTGATCAGTTCTTATTTGCAATTCAGAGGTAAGTTGTTATTCAGATACAGTTCACATGATCATAGAAAAAAACAGTTTTTCTTGAATAAAAGAAGTAATCCATTTTCTTGAGGGATTTCTGTAGTTTCTAGAGCCACTGGATACCCAGCAGAGACATTTGTGGTCCAATTCAGGAGGGACCAAACCTCCTTCATCCAATGAATTCAGATGAAGCGGTGGCCAGATTCTGCACTCACCTGCACTGATTTTAGACCACTATTCTTTTGCTTCATGGCATAGCCACACCACCGTGTTCTAGCCCTCTTCTGTAAAACTGGGGATCTCTACAATTTTTTGAGATGCATGTGCAGAAAGGGCAAGACTGTGTGATAAAGCCCCAAACAAATGGCACCAGTCACTCCATGCTGTTCTTATCACCATGGGTAGACCATGATCCTGCCTGAATATTAACATTTGGTTTATGCTGTGCATTTTCTCCGGTTTAAAAACAGTAGCCTTGTTTCCCAGTGTTTTAAAGATTATGAACATTATCCTTCACATCCCTTTGCTCATCAGCCCTGTGTTTATGTACCAAGCATCTGGCTACATTATTATTTATATTACAGGAGACTGAACCAAAAAAACCCTCAACATCCTCCAAGGAAATCAAAACACATTTGGGCCAAACCAAAGTGAAATGCTAATTTTTCCCATATGAACAACCGCCACAGCAAAATATTTACTGTTTATGATTATGCAGTCTTCTGATGCTAAGTTTTTGCTGTGAGATGTATGGGCATGTTTGCATTTATAATATGTCAAAAGTTCCTCAAATTGCGACGACAGTCAGTTAAGGAATAATTGTAGTGGTGTAATATGAAAAAAAATGGAAAACTAAAAGCTATGGTACAGGAGTTCAAGACTTGTAAAACAATGCCAGAATGAATGGCATTGATTCTTCCTGTATTGCCCATTTCCTGCTGCCAGCGTCTATGTTGCATGCTGTAGTGTAGATGGGATGGCAGCGTGGTTTTAGTTTAGTTGAGTTAGTTTAGACTGCTATAAATTGTGTTTAAACCTCTGTTACAGGTGGACTTTGAATGTCTGTAGGTTTTGGCTATGGAGGCGAAGGAGGAAGTTCTGTTTGCTATTTTAGGGTGAAGGTGATGTCCTCCTGGAGCTGGTTGGTCTGTTGGTGTGGAGGTGGTATGGAAGACCAGACCTTGTGGTTAGACAAGTCAGCACGTTTGATCCTGGACCAGGCAGAAGTCAGGTGTTGCTGCTGTTCCTGCAGTTTTCTCTCTCCTTGTTGCAGGTCTCAGCCAAGTTCCTTTGTTTGTCTTGATCCCGTCCAACCACGCATGGAAACCGGGATGCACCAGTGGTGTAATCCTTCACTCTGGCACTTTGCAGCTGTGCGAAATTCATTCCCTCCTGATCACTGCTGAATTTTAGCCCTGAGTTTGAAAGACTTCTCAAAGAAACCCTGGAACTTCAACTCATGTTCAGAAACCTCTTTTCCTTTTGGTGTGTTGATTCCTCCTGTACCCCAGTGTGGTCTCTGCCCTTCCCGCAGCACTGGGGTGCACTGTGCTCCCCTCTGGCGAACACTCATCCCATTCTGCTGACAGCGTGCAGGCCCTTCCCGGCACTGGTGGGCATTTTGTGAGAGAGAGCCCTCTGATTAAAATGTCATCAGGAAAACAAACCACATAACCAAGTTCTGCAAAAGCTGGTCCATCACAGACAGAAAAACCAGAGGCTCTCTTGAAACATAATACAGCATCATGAGAACAAGTGCGTTCGTGTCTGCTGGGGGCTGGGGGGCAGGAAGAGCAGGCGTGGAGCTGGGCATGAGCATTTGCAATCAGGTACTCATCAGGCTTCGGATCTAGCTCCATTTTCTGTTCAGCATTTAACAAATCAAGGAAGAAATGCCCCTGCCTGGGGTCAGATATAAATCTTCTACCCTGGACAAAGGGTAGATCTCCTTGTCAGTGCACTGATTTATTGTGACCTTATAGTCAGACTCTCTAATTTCTGCGTGTGGCTATAGGTGCCACTGGTGATTTGTTTCCTCTCTCGATACTCTGACTGCTCAGTAACGGGGACCGCTGTGGGCTCACTGTCATCTCTCTAGGGGCAAGGTTTGGGTGGCTGCATCTCTTCCTGGGTTGGCTCTGCAGGTGGCTCAGCCAGGATGGCTTTGGTGGTAAATGGGTTTGCTGTGCCTGAGAGCTGGGTCCCCAAGCCAGATGCCTCCTCTAAGGCCATAGCAGACATGAGGAAAGCTGGAAGGGTCTTGAATGGGTCCATGGGGAAGACACAGACCAAACCTAGGGCTATGAGGGCTTAGAGAGAACCACCTTTTGGGTTCCCTCCCACCGCTGGTTTGTCCAAGCACATACTGCATGGAGGAGCAAGTGCATTTTGACTTGCCAACAGTGAAGGAGCAAAAAACCATCCTGTCGCTCATTCCAACTGGCATTTATTCCTGCAGGTAAAAATTAATTTCCTGCTTGAACTTAGGTTTAGCCTCCATTCACTGGCCTTTCAGCCTTGCCTTGTTCTCCAATGGGAAGGTGCCCAGAGCCCCTCAAGAGCTGATCTCTCACTTTTCTTTCTGATACACTGAAGAGGTTATGTTCCCCAAGCATCTCACCATCAGCTATTGTCCCCCAGCCCTTGAGCCACCGAGATGCCTTTGTTCCCTCTGCAGCCTCACAAGGTCCTTGGTGAAGCCCAGAGCTGAACATTGTCCTGTCCGTGCACCAAGGCCAAACGCTGAGATAAATAATTTCCTTGGCCACAGGCCCTCACTCACACCCCCAGGGTCTCCACTGCCACTTTCATCTGCTGCTAGGCTCTTCAGAGCTAATCCAAAAAGGGATACCCAAGGTTTCAGGGGCAAATTTTGAAAGGAGGCATTTTCCTTTGCCCTCACTGGACATCTAAAGGGGTTCAGGCACCGACCTGTCTGCACACATGCTCAGCTCAGCACAATGAGAAAATTGGTGGGCATGCAAACCGGCAAATGTGGCAGGAGTTTCCATTGCTGCCACTAAAAATCTGCATCGTCTTAAACTAGCACAGCTTTTCTGTAACATGCATAAATTGCCTAGTACCTAAGCTACCTAAAATATATTTCAGAGAGCTTGGTACAGCGGAGCCCTGATCTGTTGGAACTCTTATTGTGAATAATTGTAAGAATTCATTATATTATATTTATTTTTTGAGAAAAAAAACCCAAAAAAACGAAACATGGGGGGAATAGTATTTATCTGTATTTTATACAACACTTCCAAAACACAGATCCTGGCAATACAAATTCACGTTTCATGCAAAACTCTTCCAAAGCACGTTGCTTTGTGCAGAAACCTCCAAGCCCACACTACACTATCTCTTTCTTTTTTACAAACATACAAAGGGATAATAAAATAGCTAAGAAGCAAGAGCAGTAAAATTTCATGCCCTGAGGGGAAAACCGGCATATATTGCCCTGAGCCTTTAGCTGAGGCCAAAACATATAGAGAGAGTTAGGAACTATTTTATTTCTTGGTGCAATATTTTACCTCTATTGCCCTCAGAACCAGTCAATATTTGTATAATATATATATAAAAATAACCTTAGATAGATGGATAAAAACCAAGTAAAATTCACCTCAGAAAGCCTTTTATTCCAACTGGAAAATTGCCCTGCAAATGTACTCAACACAATACCCACTACTTCACTTGAAAGTGACAGTTGCAGCTGTTAACGCGGCTACATTATCTCATCTTAGGAGACAAATTTCAGGCTATATTTCACTGTAGCCTGGTAATGTATATATGCCCTAAAGACCGCTCCAGCTAGATCTGTCTTGCTGTATAGATTTCAGATACGGATGTATACTTCCCAGGGTTTTTCCCTTCCCCCTTGTTAGTTAGGGAGTGCAGGAGGTTAATAAAACATCACAGTGGTTCCGTCATCATGCCTATTTTGGCAGAGGGGCAAGAAGCAGAAGGGAGAGGCACTCTCCAGCATCCTACTCTGGGTGCGTGCTTTCCAGGGAGGGAGGGGGTCAGCTCTGTGGTGCCTGGGAGCGCTGCTTCTCAGCACTTCCCTGTGCTCAGTGGTATCATGGGCACGGAGGCAAGGGAGAAGATGACAGAGATTTGCTAATGCCCCCTTTTCCATGCCCCTGACCCTACCAAGCTCAGTGGCTGCCTGCTACAGCTCATACATGGTCCCTGGTGGGATTTTCAGAGCTCTTACTCCTTGTTAACCCCATATTCTTTTGCAAATCTTAACCGAGCGTTATAATAAGGAATTCTGGGACTGTCAGGAAAGAAAATACGTAAGTAGGGAAAAAAAATCATCTATTAGGATTTTAAATAGTCTCATGAGTCCCTCCATTATTTGAGACACTTAGGATCACTTGACAAAGCCCTGGAGAAAGCTAGACAGAGACCTTTGATGGATGTTTTAAACTGTCTAATGCATCTTTTCCAACTCTATCCACTAAAAAATGACTAATTGGTTGCTGTTCTTCATTACTATGATTATAACAGTGCCCTGAAAGTGCCCGGCACTCCTGCATGTGAGATGCTATCTATTCATTCCCAGCTGAGCGTGGGTTGCTGCTTTTCACCATTAATTTTCAAGGCAAACATCTGTGCCATGTGCTGCAATGCCGGTACAGCATCTTGCCTGAGAAGACCCAGTGTTTCTGCACGTGGTGACACCATGCTGGGTAACACCGAACCTCTCCACGGGAAGCTGAGGGGGTGTTTGTGGTTGGCATCACTTCCCAGCTCTAAGGCAATCACCGTGGAGAAGCCCTGGCAGCTTTCTGCAGTGCAGCTGGGGCAATAACTCCCTCCCATGGATCTGGGCTAACATGGAAAATAAAGGCTGGCTGGCTCCAGCCAGGAGCTCACTCCTTTATGCGAACGTGGAATTTGGCCCCCCCATGATTTTTTAAAGGCTTTGGGAAGGGTTGCAGTGGAAAGAGTTCCTTCTTCCTAGAGGAAAGCTCATCGCCTTAGCAAGTTTCCAGCCCATGACTACAGCATGTGCCTTCCAGCATGGTTTTGTAGTGCCAGAAGTGTCCATTGCATGGAGATGGAGAAGACCAGTAATTATCGAGGAGCTGCAAAACCCATGTGAGAGTCCAGGGCAGCTCCCATGGAGGGGATGAACCAAGGAAGACCAAAGCTGGTGAGTACCTGTAGTCACGCACCTTCTGCTCAATGAGGCGAACAGGGAAAAAGTTTACAGGCAGCTCTGAGCAAAGTTAAAAAAAAAAAATCAAGCAGGCATTTTTATCTGGCTAATTTTCTTTCCCAGAATTAGTTGTTTGAATGGAGAAACCTGCTGGAGCAAGAAGTGAGAAAAGCCTTGGACAGAGTGGCTGCGCCTCCCAGGCCCTGAAATTTAAGATCTTTATAAATGATCT
>VZTV01039803.1:1237-21980 GCA_013400875.1 Anhinga rufa | reverse complement strand
GTATTTCAGTGCAGTCTTGTTGACTTCTATCTATTAAATATTTTGCAAGTATAGTGTACAGTGCATCTCAACAGATGCATAGACCGCACTCGTATACTCCAGGTATATCTTTCTGTACCAACCTTTGCTTATCTGATTCTCCTTACTCATTCTTCCATGTGCAACACAGAGGATTAGACAGACATCAGTCATTCTTTGAATAACTGTAGAATTTCAAAGACAGAAGTGGAAGTAAGTATTGGATATATGGTTTCCCAGATGCATGCTACTTTTATTTATCTACACCTAATTAACTCCTTCATAGATAGATCTTTATGATGTATGAAGTGGCATGACTACTTTTAATGGTGTCTGGCCATTCCTCTGTGCTTTAATAATTAAACTCAAGGGAGACATTAAAGATGAACCAGAGACTTCTGCCATTTTTTCTCGAAACATGTGACTTTTCAAAGAGTCCAACTTCAAACATCTGCAGTAAAACCAAAGTAGAGTCATCACCTAAGTATAAAGTTTCTCTGATTTTACTCAAGGTAGTACAGATTCACAGTGACCTTGCTTGGTGAGTCAGGACTGGGCAGAATGGTAGATGTTCCTCTTCCACATTGAGGCACATGTTTTTTCTCACCAGTTGCTCAGAATTTGCTTCCCAGTATGGGTATCTGCTAGTGATAACACAGTGGAGTATTTCTTCTTCCTAGTTGTTCTGTAGGAAGGGATGTTGGGATTTAGACCTGTTACAACATATTGGTGACACTTCTACCTTGACCTTAGTAATCCCCAAGGGGAAGCTGATTGAAGTGCCTTTATTTTTGCACTGGAACAGGGGCTTGGAAGAAGAACTTCAACATTTATTTAAGATGTGGACCAGCTATGCTTGCATTAACAGCCTATCTTATTATGGGTGGCTGGTGTCCCTGGGAGCTTATTTGATAACCCAATTTATTCAGTGGTGTGAAGAGATGCCACAGATCAGGGGACAGAATGACCGATTAGGGTCTATGGATTGAACTGCATTCCCAATGTTACATTCTGTTTGTCCAGTCAGTGATCTTTGCCTGACCGTTGACTAACTTTGCCACTTTTTTTGGGGGGTGTTGCTTTCTTGTTTTTACTCTAAAATTTTAATTGACAAACTGAGGAGGAAAGGCTAGGAAGATAAAAACCTCTTCATGTTTTTTTTTGGCACAGATCTGCTAGTTATCATGGCTCTTGGCTAGCTTGGCTTCTTGTTGAGGATATCAGTACAAGTTATTTTGGCAATTAATTTAGTTCTTCCTGTTGCTAACCACCTCTTCTATAGGAGGGTGGCTGTGGTAGTCGTACATCTTAGTTGGCCAGGTAGCTGACTTTCCCGTGGTATAACTGTGCTTTTTAAGCCTTTTCAGATTGGCATGAAAGAGTGGAAATTTTTAATCTCAAATAAGCATTTGCCAACATAGTAACAGAAGATGCCACATGATATCCTATCCATTTGCCGCATTTGTCACAGTCGTCTTTAAACCCTCTACTGCCAAAGAGCACAAGTTTAATGCTCCCAGCAGCAAAGCCCTTAAATATGAGGTATGCCATAGCTCCATTCCACCCAACTGGCTCGGGTCTCTGCCTAAGGGGTATCTGCTCTGAGCACTATCACTATGACATGAAGTTGCTCTGCTGATTCCTTGCATGAAAACTATCAAGGCTACACTGAAACATTAGGGTTAGCATATTTACCATTTTAGCCCTTGCCACCCTCCTATAATAATATGTGGAACATCACTTATTCTGCAGGTGCTTCTTAGTAATTGTCTCCTGTGGGACATGAAGACCTCTGTGACACAACAGCTCACAACCTGGGGAGCCATAGGCTTGCAGCAAACCAAGGCAGGCGGCGGGGGGATTTTTTTTCCAGAGAGCCAAGTGCCTGTTTCTGTTCTAACAAGATATGAGTCATAACAGGGACATGTCTGTGAATACTTATCTCTTTCACTGGGATATGCAGAGCAGAAAGAATTTTAGCATGGAAAGAGGACATGAACTGATTTGTTAAAAATCTTAGTTGTTTGGGGAATTTGTACTGGTATTATCTGTGATAGTTGTGCACACCAGGGACAAGAACCATCCTGTTCCCCCCCTTTTTTTTTTTCTGTTAAGAACAGAAAGTGACCATTTGGGAATTAGCTGTGTGTATAAAGTACTTGTCATTATCATTTAGTTGCTTGTTAAGTTCATCCAATGAAAGTCATCATGCTGCAGTTATTTTTTCTGTGTGTGCATGGCTTGTTGCTTTATCAGAATGTTGGGCTCAGATTTTTTGTGAGTGTTTAAAGGTGGCAAAGCATATGTTAAGAAGTGTCTAGAAACAGGAGTCTGGAAGGGACCCCTTTTATCTTCAGATCCAACCCTTTGTCCAAGCAAAATAGAGAGAAGGCACTTTGTGGATTTTCCCCCAGAGCCCTGCCAAATGTTCCCTAATCACAACCTGCCACAGTCCCGCTGTTCCAGCTCTCAGTCTTTCTTGCTCAGTAGCTCACCATTATAACAAACCTAACACAAAGAGCAAGCCACTCACCATAAAATGATATACCTGCAGTCAAACCCTTAGTGAGGTAGCCATCAATTACTGGGCATGCTCAGCCTTTACAAACCACACCATAAAGAATTACACTGTAAAGGATAAACATACGTATTGTATTACTGTGACCATCTCTGCCTCTGACCCATTTAGCCACATATCCATAAAGATAAGACAAACAGATGTGACTGAGCTTTAATATTGCTCTTGTGCTTAAGAAATAAAATTCTTAAAATATTATTTTCATTACTTTGACTCAGTTTTCATTAGGCATGTGTTTTAAATGTCAAGGGACTAGTGAATGTTTGTTCTTATCTTTTTCAGATTCTTTTCCATGTTGTTCTGGTTTAAACATTCAGAAATTAGTATTTTTTTTATTGATTAGACCTTGCAATATTAATATACCATGTATGGTCAAAGGACTGTATTAATATTTGTTACAGCCCCGTCATCATTCCTATGCCAGAATTCAATATAAATACTACTTTATATTGACTATAAACCCTACTATATTTTTGCCATATGAATCCTCATTTGCTCTATCCTGTCTACTTAAAATGTCAATCATCTCTAGGCTATTTTGTAGTTTTGTTCCAATTTATAGATGGGAGTTGTCTAGTTTTTTTTTTTATAGCATTCTGCACTAACTAAATGATGGACAGTGCTTAAACAGAATTTTTTTGTTGCATGAATCATGCATACAAAATTAAATCACATTTTTAAACTCTTGTGCCCTGTTCCTGTAATAATCAGCATCATGTATTTTGGTCCTACTCCTGCTCATGGTGCTCGGCAATTCTCTGTGCCTTTCAGTCTTTATTTTTCTGCACTCATTTTCTTTACTTTCACCCTCTTGTGCACTCTCAGCCCCTTGCTTCCCAGGGAGCTATAGCCAACTCTCCCAGAGCCTGACTCAGTATCTGCTTTGGGGCTGGACAGGCTGCGACACAGGCACTGCTGGGTAGATCTCTTGTATACAGAACGGACTCTGACGTGAGGAGTTTGTGTGAGGAGGATGATGTTCTACACAGTTATGTTCAGGCAGATGAATCCCCAGTCTGGTATTAAACCAAAAGTCCAATGTGCAGCTGCTATATTGGATTGCTAATGATTTAGACTGCAAAGCACCAGGTTATTTAAGGACTCTTCTTACTGCAGTCCATTAAGCAATCATGTTAAGCTCTGGTTTAAGGAAGACAAGCACAAATATATTAAAGATAAATGGAGCCAGAAACTTTATTGCTCACTCTTGTTCATGATCTAAACTATAAGAGTATGCCAGCTTTCAGGTGAATTATACCACTCAAGGAATCTACTGCAGGGAAGGAGGCCTGAGGCTGATGAGGAAATATCATTGTCATGGCTTGATGCCTGGAGTTAAGAATGGTCAAAGTGATCGTGGGGGCTTAATAGCAAGGTAATAGCATCATATACCATACTGTTCACAGTGGTCAAATATAAGGCTAACTGTGCTATTATTAAGAAGGAGGTGTGTGTGTATGTGGAAACAAGGAAAAATAGTGCAGGGTGTATGGGACAGGCTATTGAGAGTGAATCTCAAAATATATCATCTCGGTGCTAAGCGTGAGTCAAAAAAAAAAAAAAGTCAAATTGAGCCTTAGGAATTACGAGGAAAGGAGTGAAGAGTAAAATGGGCAGCATCATTTTGCTGCTGGGTGCGCAATCCAATGACCTGCCCAGATTTCAGTGTTATGGGCAGATCTGGTTTCCTCTGCTGGGAAAACTCATAGAAAAAGTAGGTGATGAGGGAGAAGAAACATCTTCCTGTGTAATGGAAAACTTACTTTAGTTTCCTCAGTTTGGGAAAATGAATGCTGTTAGTAAAGCAAAAATGTTTCACCGTTACTTAAAATGCAAAAATTTACAGAAAAGAGAACCTAAAAAATAAAGGCAAAACATCTTCACACATTCTATAATTAAATCATGGAGCTCCTTGCCACCTGAAGCTGTAAAAGCACAAATACAGTTATTTAAATGGACACTTAATGGTTCATTGATGACTATTATTTGCCACAACCCAGCGTACCTAGAGATGGGAGCTTACGTGGAAGGGATGCAGGGCTCATTCACTGCACACCCCATTTCTTGTACTTCTCTCAAAGCATCTGCAGCTGGCTGGGGTCAGGACAACTAGGCTGAAGGGACTTTTGGCCAGCTCAGTGGGATAGTTCAGTTACCTAAATAAGTATGTAGTGCTGTTTGTAATAATGTGCAGCATCCCTGGCCCCTGCCTGCCAGTCCACACAGGCGGGAGCTCGCCACTTGGCCTGTGCCATACTTGCTGCCTTCCAGTGTTCTCCTCTGAGTGCCTCAAGAGGCATCTGTCTTTAAGCAGCTGAAGTAAATTTTAGCATCCGAACTCTTGTACTTCTCTCCAGCTAAAGATGCTCTGCAATTCAGAATTTCTGCTCTCTAGAACCTGTTAAAAAAATCCAGTGCTGAAAGCTTTTGAAAATAGTCAATACAGGTTGTGTGCATTTGCAAGCGCTGTCACACTTGCACTGGTACTAGAAAACAGGTACTAAATTTTATAATGCACCAGTATAACTGCAGTACATTAGGCCTTGGATAAACATTATTTACACACTTTGAGAGTAACAAGCAGGCCTTCAGTGGGCTGTGTTTAAGGTCCTAATATGTTTCTAGGGGAAAATAAAGAAGTTCTAAAACAAGGAAGAAGCTAACCTGTTTTATTGTTTTTTAATCTATAAAAAATGTATTTGGAGGAGACAACCTGTAAGGAATTTCTTTCAGGATGCTTAGGAAAAGATAGACTTATTGTCTTATATTTATCTATGGCTATATTTTATATTACATTTGGGTAGTTATGGAAGAACACTGCATGCGTGTATTTTGATTTGAAGATGTTTCCTTATTCTCCAGTATCAGTTGACCTCATACACTTCACTATATTTGCTTATCATAATTCATGTGTCTATAAGAGGGTTTGTTTTTTAGCCTGAGATAAACATGTTCAACAGCCTGGTTTTAGTTGGCGTGCTTCCTTAGCTAAAATTAAGACAAAAATTCTTGCAAATGTTTAGATACTACTGAGTTATAAGAAATTTCCAGTATAAAATGATACTCTCTTTCAAGCCAGCCTTCATTTTATTTTTTAATGCTATTGTTAGTTGGGTATTGAGTAGTTGTTTTTCTTTTGAGGACAGCAGAATAAAGGGATCTACCAAACTCCTCTGAAAATCTGAACACTGCAGTAATATTCAGACCTTCTAAAAAATTTATTGAGAGCACAGCCATCAATATGAAATTTTCATGTATGGGTATCAAACAGGCAACCTCACATAAACTTGAAAGGCATATGAAAAATAAGGTTAGGCTTCAAAATGGAGGTCAATATTCTCAGGCTTAGGATAATATAAAGGTAATCACAATAATCTTTAATCTGTTTTTAAGAAAAACCTTATGTTGGTGCATTTCATAGAAGCATGACAAAATTTGAAACTTAATAAGATCGATGTTTCCTGAATAAGGACACAAAACTGTTCCAACATAGAGCAGCAACCAGGCTTACTTCATACCCTTTGTAGCTGGTGAGGTCTAGGAATGACCCTGGTACTCTTCCCATCTGCTCCTGGGGATTTGGATAAGAGAAATAATATACTGTGACTGGCAAAATACATTTCACAATTTTTTAAGTCTAACCATCATGTACATAATGTTAAAGCATATGTTGCTGGTTGTTATGTTATGCTACTAACTCTCATATTAACAATATTTTGTTGCATAGAGGTGAAATTTAACAAATTACATGATTGTGTTTGTGTTACATAAACCGAAATTATAAATGGCCATCCTCATTAATCATTATAGGAAGTAGTGTTTAGGTGATCATTCTTGTTTTGGCTATAGTATGCAATATAATTCAGTGGTTGAATTTTGACTGTTGGTGGCTTCTGCTAGACACCATTTTTGGAAACATAGCTTAAAGTTCCTTATTGCTGTTCAGGGCTCTCTGAGTTATCAAATGGAGCAACAGACGTTTGTTGATATCCTCTGGAGCTTCTCAGTACTACAACAGTGCTTACTAAGTTGCTAAGCATTAATGATATATTTGGCATGGCACAAGAAAGAAGATAAAGATAGTCATTGTCTCTAATGTCCTCGGGTGAGCTCTGGGTGCTAGGATGCTTAATTCCTGCTCAGCACCCTCGGATGCGGGTAATAGTTGAATATTTAAATAGAAGCTGGATAATTAAGTTATTCTGTGTTTGGCTTTTGGTGGGATTCACCTCAGTTTGCACATCTTCAGTGTTGACTTCTGTAGCTGAGCTTTACAGTCCAGGCTCCCTTTATAGTCAGTGGGGAGAATCAGGCATTTCTTGAGTGTGATTCATCTGGCCTGTTTTAGACATCAACTTTAGGGTGAGATTTACAGACTAAATGGGGTGACATAAATAGATATGATGTTCCCAGGAGCTTTATATAGCAGTAGCACATATTCACTGGGCTACTGACTGAAACCTCCGTCTCCTCCTTCCAAGAAGGCTGCCCCAACCATGGGAATAAAGAACAAGCCTCTCTCTGTGCCAACTGTTATCACTTTACCCATACAAAATGCAGTGCCTGCAGCTGAGGGACGGTGGCCGGGCCACACAGACACTGGGGTTTAAAACATTTTAGGGCATTTTCTTGGCAAATTCAGGTTTGAATCCTCTTACCTGGATGAGAGCCTTAATCACCCATCTGTTGGTCAGGAAGCAGGCTGCTATGACAGGGGCCAGTATTAACATTCCTCTGTCACGTCTCTGGGCTGTGCCAGCATGTTTGGTGATGCCAGCTGGAATGAAGTACTTTGCTGCTCAGCATGGCGAAGTTTCCGGTGGCTTTGGGTATGGTCAGAAACATATTTAAGCTAGGGATTTTGATGCATGAGAAGTCAAGCTCTTGGGTCTAATTTGGGAATCGTGTACCTGTTTTAGGTACCTGAGTCTGTTCACAGATCTAAGCATTAGACTCTTCAATTTTAGTGAGATGCAGGCTCTGAAGCATCTCAGAGCTTATAAAAAAATGTGACCAATTCTTTGTAGTTTAGGAATATAAGAATAAACTCTGGTTATATTGCTGCTAATGTCATTATCACTGTTTTGTTATGGACTTTCAAAAAGATGTTATAAGTAGTGTCTCTGCAAATAGTTGTTTCACAACGCTGATAGGCTACTCTTTGCATCAGTGACAAATGATGTCTCTGTATATCATATTACTGACATCTTGCCACACATCTGCAATCTATTTTCAATTCTCTGTTGCTCATTACCAGTTTAGGAAAGGAACTGAAAATCTATGGAGACAAAGAGATTTGATGGAGCATGGGGCAGAACCACTGAAACTAGTACTGTAACACAAAGCAACACCAGATCTGATCTTAATCTTTCTAGAGCAAGGTTCAAAACTTGTACTTTTTAATGCCCCTCCTCCCAAGAGCTATTGGTAACTGGAGTTATTGGTGAAGGCATCACAGCGTAGAGATAGTGCTGTTCAACATGCCATCAGTCCACCTGCAAGAAAAGTTCACTGGTGTGCTGTTGTGAGTCTAGTGCTTTGGTGTGGGCTTTATGAAACTGTTACTTAAGTGAGAACATATTCAGTTGTAAGAGTGCTGTCCCTCGCCTATGTCTGTGTATTCAATCGTGCTGAAATGTCTTTAACTTTTGTTTTCTCCAGCCTACCTGAAGAAAATCAAACCCTGTATGATTAAAAATCCCATGGGTTTTCTGCTTTTGTTTTTGCTGGATGAGGTGTAGACCTGCGATTCACACTGTTCTTGGGTATCTGTCTGGCATTTGCATTTGAAATTGCTGCATAACTATGAATTCCTGGATTTTGGTTTCTTTTGAAAGCAAAGCATTTCTGTGAGCAGTAAAGGTTAGTTTGATGTCAACATATGTGTCAGTATTTCTTAAAAATTCCTTCATTTTACTAATAATGCTCTGAGTGCAATTAAGTGTATACAGTTTATGTATTCTTGTAACAATGCACACTCCATCATTAATTTACAAATACATTTATCAGAACACTATTTTGGATACATACCTCTAAAACTCTCCTTGAGTATTTATAGATTGCTTGTCACTGCAATGTCTAAACAGTGCACCTTTAAATAAGGCATCAAAGCTTATTCTCTTACTAGCAATTTCATCTGTAGTTGGCATTTGAGGGGTGATGGGGTATTTTAAGGATTTGGGCTTAGTATTATTTGTGCCCTCTAAGACAGCACTACCTGCCAGGATGGTTTTACACTTGGGCCGCTTGTGTTTGGTGTTGCATGATGGTAGCATAAGGGCACCATTGCCTAAAAGAGGGGACCGATTTGGGAGGGGATGAAGAACATCTTCGATGTGTTGGTTCATCTTTTGCACAAACCCTTCCCAACTTGCTGGGACTGCAGGTAATGAGTCCAGAAATCCACTCTGGGGGCACCACTTCATTTCTACTTTTAAAGCCATTGTGAGCAAAGCCAGAAAGGGAAAATTTGGAACAGAGGGAGCCCAGTGTGAGCTTTTGATCAGGTCATGTTGGCCAAGAAATGCTGAGATGCAGACGGCCATGGCACTTGCCCCTGCTGGAGCTCCTTGTGCTCACTGGGCTGCTGTTTGGTCCCCCATCCCAGCTCCATCTGTAAGCTGGTGAGGCTGGTGCTGGGGGCAGCGTGAGATCCTACTGTGGGGTGACCTCTCGCCAGTCCTGGTGGTGTGGTGGGAATGTGCTAACGGCAGAGCTCGCTCTGCTCTGTTTTCTGCAATGAGCTGGTGTCTCTCTCAGCTGCGAGGAAAATGTGCAGCACCAGGTCACAATTCTGGCATGAGCATACCAGGTGTTTTTAAACAGTAGTTGTGACCACTTCCAGATGCTAGTCAGAGATGTTGTTTAGGAGAAGATGTATTAGCCTTGATGTGCCTGTTGTCATACTCCTGGCATGCCGTGTGCCCAGTGCCTACAGGAGTAGCATGGGTAGAGTTTAACCAAACTCAGTATTTGTCAGTGAGGCAACAGAAAAAGAGACTCAGAAGATGGACTGTCTCTGTGCTGGTTTCCTGGGTGAATTTGTTCAGGAGTCAGTTCTTCCTGATCTTCTGAGCTATATACGGGAAGTCAGTGTTTGCAGGCAAGCATGTGAGCTTGGGTGGTCCCAAGTACACTGCCTTTGCATTGTATTCCCACTGCTGGCTGCTTTAGGGAGTCTTAAGCTCTGCTTGGCTCTGAATGTAGTGTGATGTCAATAGCCTTTGCTGTATCTGATGTTAGTCTCCATTTCTTCTAGCAGTCTCCTGTGAAAGCCACGACACTGAAGGAACAGAGGCCTCTCTGAACAGTGCCATTGAACACCTGACTTGTGTTACTTAAAGACTGATATTTTTTTGAGGAGTCAAGCAAAAACCCAAATGATTTCAGTATAAGTAATATATGTCCTAAGAGGAAAGTTTACAGCTATGGCTCAGGTGTGCAATGATGCAATATTACGGTATTATAAGAAGCTGGCTTCAAACTTAAGAAGAACCTAAAAAAACACCCATCCTTGCTTTGATGCAGGAAAATCTCATTTTGGGAAGTTCACTGTCTGTGGTGATCCCATTTCACATACCAAACTTATCTGCTGTTTTCTTCATGGTATACAAAAGTGCACTTTTACACTGTTGTTATGTGTCTTGATTCACATAAGCGGTATACGGGGCTTAAAAGATTTTTGCCTTTATTAATTCTTTCTTGAGCTCTGTTAAATCTCCACTCATGCTGTTTCATGTGTCATAGTTGTATCTCTACATCAAGTCCTTTTCCTTGCCTTAAAGTTTTTTATCTCGGTGTCATCAACGGCAGCTGTAAATTCTATGGAATTTCTGTACATATCAGCCCTTCTGGTGATATTTACCTAATGTTAAAGAGCAGCCAAATTTGGTAAGACCTGTAAGTGGCAGGTATCTCCTGAGATGATCCCCTTCCTTCACCTGGCAGTTTAGAGTTTACAATTTACAGTTCTACTGCTTTTACTGTTTAGATGCGTTAACTGTACTACTTTGAATATTTTGAGTATCGGTCAAAATGCAGCTATCTTTTCAGTCCCTCATGAGAACATAGGCAAATTTTATGCAATTACTTACACAGATTAATAGATTTCTATAACATTATATATATTGTGTGTAGCACATAACACTGAAAACAGTGAAAATTATGTTCATAAGAATAGCATGAGTTTCTCAGAAATATCTGAAAATAACTACAGTTCAAAAACCACTTTTCTGTTATGCTGCTACCTCCACCTGTGGTATAATTTCAGCAGCATCCTTGCCGGCCTTCTTCTTCCCAGCCCACTTCCTCCTTAAGGCATGTCAGCTCCTGGCATTGCCGGAGGCACCACTGTTCCTTGTCCCATGGGAGGCACCAACTCCAGGGCTCTCAGAAAACCCTGTCATGCAAAGTGTCTCTGAAGAGAGGCTGCTGCATCCCCTCTGTTCCCAAGGAAATAGCACCCAAAGCTCCCTGGAGATGTGTGGCATTGGCAGGATGAGGCCAGCATGCCTGCTTACTTAGCCAGTCTCTGTAGTGGCTCTAGGCAAGCTCAGCAGTGTGCACGTGCTGAGTGTGCAGCAAGGTGCAGTCAGCAACTTTCCACTTTTTTTTTTTTTTGGTGGAAAATTGAACTGAACTGATGATTCTCAAGAATATAGTTGTCTCAAAAATGTTTTTGTGACCGCAACCATTATACAGAAAGAGGGGTAAGGCAAAGTGGCCCTGGAGGCTACTTCTGTGGTATTTCCTAGCCCTGATATGATTTTTTTTCATGGAGCCATTTCCTAGACTTTTACAAAGTTATCTACCTAACCCATTTATTCCTATCCATGTGATTTGTGGAGAGGAACATTCCATATCCATCATGGAAGCACTGTTCACTTGATTCCGAAGGCGGAGTAAGAGATCATAGTGCGTTGCCGTCTGGCTGTTGACCAGCATGTGAGGCTGACTGAACTTTGTTGTCTTTTACAGGTGTTTTTTGCACCTGGTCTCTCTCCCTGGTCACTGTGTGAGTCCCTTGTACTGAACATCTCCTCCAGGGTTTCCAGGCCACAGTTGCACATCCCATCTCCTTCTTTCCATCACCTTCCATCTGCTGCTTTGCCCAGGGTAGTCCCCTCTTCCCCATCACTTCCCAGTTCTTCTCCAAAAAGTCTCTCTTCCCTATACCTTGTATTGGTTTCAGTGTCCACTGCCTTCCCCATCCCAGTTCACTCACTGTCTCCTTACCCTCAGATCTGCTTTTGTGTCTCCTTGGTTTAAGTCATTGGGGATGGTGTTGGTCAAACTTTAGGAGCAACTTCATTTTTGTGACATTTTGCACATTTTGCAGCTTATTGAGATGTGAGATTCTGCTGAACTGATGTTTTCTCATCAGAAGGCTTAGACCTTTGATTAAGATCCATTTCCTTCCAACCAGCAGACATGACTTCCTGCTTTAAAACACTGAGAAACTTCCCATATCAAAGCATAATCAGAACTGAAATCTCCATGAAGCACTTCTGCTTCAACAAAGCAGTATAGCCGGACTAAAACAAGAGACTTATTTCAGTGAGCTCTGTTAGTTAGAGAGTGCTCTAAAAGTGCTAAATGAGGACAGAATCTCCAGAAATATTTAGATACTAAAAATGAAAATGTCTCTGAGCATGTGTGAACACTGATTTTTTTTTTTTTTGTGTGTGTGTATATATACATGCACATAATAAAATTTGCACAAACTTGGAGGACAGCTCTCTCTCTTCAGAGTGGAAGAGCTGTTGAAAGCAAAAAGCACTGGAATTTTTCAGCCAGGGCAACACAACATTTTCCTCTAACCTCATCTCAGAAATGAATGAAATGTTTTGACTGAAATTCCTTCTCCCTTAAATAATTAAATCAGTCTGAGGCAGACACTTAGTATAAAAAAAAAAAAAGCCCAAGAGGGTAAAAATTGGCAAAGATCTCAGGAACTGAAAATAGAAAGAAATGTTGGGCAAATTTTAAAATAGCTGTTATCATCTTTGCCTCTAGTATTTGCAACATGCTGTTGCCTGATCAGTAGGTTGTTCCCAGTGCAGCCCTCTTGCGTTTCTCAGGAAGATGTTCTCAGTCCCTCTCTCTGGGCTGTTTCAAGGCAGCTGAGGGCTTCCTACTTATGCCTGCGCCATGGCCTCCCTGCTCCCACGGGCTGGCTCACAAGCAACCTTACCATCCCCAGCGTGAGTAGTGAGACAAGTCAAGCTGGGGCACCCAGCTCGCCCCAGTGCAGCGTCCAGAAAGGCTGGCCATGGGGTGCTGCTCTGTGTGGGGTAGCAGGGTCCAGCGTCCCCCCTGCCCAGCTGAGCAGTCCCCAGGGCTGGGAAGGACTCTTCCCTTCTTTGCTCACCCAAATTCTCATCCCAGGGAAGGGTGTTGTGAAGGAAGCAGAGCCTGGTTGGAATTGTTGTCAATGAGATTCACTGCTGTGGGGCAGGCAGTGGGTCTGTGCCAGGGGTCCCCTTGCATGCCCAGTCCCGGGTGCCCCATGCAGCTGTTTTCCAAGGTCCAGGTGGGTCTTGGCTTCAGCCCTTACTCCTGAAGTGCTGGATATTTGGCATCAACTGCATATGGCATGAGCCAGTGTAAAGGCAGAAACAAAGCCTGGCAGAGGGGATCTTGGAGGAGTCTTCTTGTTGCTGTTGGAAGGGGAAGCTGAGAGCTGTCAGTAACAAGTCCTAGTCCCAACATAAAATCACGGTCCTGTTGCTGGGCTGTGCATTAGCACAGCTTTCATGTTCTTGGTCATTAACACTTGGCATGGTGTGTGTTTTCTTTCATTTTATGGGAATTTGATGTATTTCACCACTGGGTAGAGAAAAAAAATCATCACTGAGAATGTCATGATTAATTTTTTTCCTCTTGAAGAACTATGAAATTATTCTGAAATGTATGACATGTGTATAATAACAGCCCAGTGCTCTGTTTTTAAAAAATGTTCTAGAGGCGTTGTGCAGTTTCCCAGAGGCTTAATGAGGGAGCCATACTGTGTTGGAAATTTTTCAACAATAAAAATTCATCTATTACATGCTCGTGTAAAATGAGGGTTGACAATCATACAAATATGTCCAAAATCAAATACAGGCATTGTAAAATATCACTTCTTTCCCAGAGAAAAACTGGTCACCTGTTCACAGTAGGATTTTGCATTATATCCTATTCAGTAAAGAATAAGATGCTTCCCCACAGGGAAAAAAAATGGCAGCAAAGTACTGGCCCAGTGCCCTTCTATCAATGCTTTTCACTGACTGTTTTGCCAAGTCTTCAAAAATAACACATAGGCATATTTTTTCAACATATGTTTTGCCTCTTTGTTGGTTTAAAAGCACAAAGGGAAGAAAAGGTTCTGCATTACTCGTCATTTCATCATCAAGCGCAGGAAGTATTCATTGTTTGCTTGTTTGATTTTCTGTTTCTCTCCATAATACATATTTTATTTTTAAAAAACCTTGTCTCTTTTGCTGTTCTTTTAACATATATCCCAGAAGCAGCCTCCTCTTAAAAATTGAGCATATGGCTCTGAACCTGTGGCTGCATTCAGGGAAGGGTCTACTGCAAAACACTGAAATTTGGAGCCATGGGAGCAGAAAAGTTGGATTCAGGAATTATTCAGCATACTATTGAATAATCAAAAAAAGGAAGGCAATTAAATATAAAGAATTGAATAATAAATGAAACATGTAAATATTGCTCCTCCGCTCAGAACAGATTCAGCCACTGTCAATGTTTGCATGTTCTTTAGATATCTAATAGTAAGTTTAAGCCAATGTGTACCCCAGATGAAACACTGAATGACTGTTGGGATTAAAAAAACCCCAACTGTTTCACTGCTGAATGTGTATCACTGGTAAATGTACCAGTAGTCACCTTGCAGTACCTTGCTTCAGATCCACAGCCAGTCACTGGCTCATGATGTTTCCAGCAAGGGAGAGCAATATGGGGAGGTGGAAAATGATGAAGGAGATATCAGAGTATATCAGCAATCCCCGTCAAGCACTGATCTCTGTGTGTTGAGGTTGGGAAAACAGGATTAAAGTATGAAAGCAGAACCAGTGTGGTAACTAAGGTCTTGATTCATCTTCAGTGTACGAGGCTACAAGTAATGAGACTCTTCTTCAGCAGGGAGATCTTTTTGTGTGGATCTCCTTGCAGGTTCTTTGCCCTTCATAATGCACTTTAAAAAAAGAAAAAAGGAAGTCATTTATGGTAGGCCATAGATTTGCAGTGCAGTGTATCCACATTTAAATAAATATGGGTAAAGATTGTAGAAAAGGATTATATTGGACAGACATTAGATGTAGACAGACAGAGGTGAGGAGAGAAAGAACATTTACCTCATTGTAAAGCTATCTAATTAATTAATTTTTTATAAAATTTCAATTCAGAGGTATACAACCAAATGTTAGAATATTAATAATCTCCTGTCCATTATTTTTTTTATTTATGAAGCAAAGAAGGTTGCATGCAGCTGTAGGATTAGAGAAGTCATTCCAGCCATAGAAGATATTGCATTTATATAATGGGAAAAACCTAAACCTGTCACTTAATAATTTAGGTCTTTCCAAGGTAGGATCACTGAAGCTGATGATAAGCATACAGTGATACAATCTGAAAGATACCGAAGTAAAAATGTGAGACTTAGTGTTTGCAAGAAGTAAATAACTATTGTAATATTTTCAATTCTAATAAAGAATATATAGATTTCAGTGTTACTTGTAGATGCTATTTGGATGATCACTTTACTGTTAATATCTAAGAATCTCTTAAAAAATACATTTATGAGTTATTTAAATACATATAATCTGTAATGACCCAGGCGTCCATATAGCTTAAATGTATAATACTGTAATACGTATGTCGACCATAACTTAGCACTCTGTTCAAGTCAAGAAAGAGCAATACCATAATCCTGCTTATTTCACTGCTTTTACTATATTCTAATGTCTTGACAATTCCGTACAAGCCATATATTTCAATGCTACATTTGACTAACTCATTGTGCATTTAGTGTATAGCATAGTTTTGTGCTTCTAGCAAAGGCATCTTCCTAAGCAGAGATGGCCACGACCACCTTTTTGATGTTTGTTTCAGATCCTGTTGTAATGCTCAATTTGTGTCTGGTTCCTGCTGCAGATGATTACTGGTACATGACTTATGATTCATTTAGGAATAGAAGCTGAGTCAAGCACCAATAAATGGCAGTTGTTTACCTCTCAAACAGTCAATTTTCTTTAAGTAAACCCTGAGGAAGTTGTACAGAAACAGACTGAAATTTGGCATGCAGAGCTTGAATGCTGAACAAGTTGTTTGGGGAAATTACATGGGAAAGCCAATTTAAAGTCACTGAAGTGTCATATGTATTAGGGGAATTCAGATTAATTCAATGTACTGAATGATGGGATCTCACTCAAGTGCAAGAGTCTGCTCACAGAATATGTATAGGATCTTATGTACTGCTTATAAATAATTACACATATTTTATTTCTCTAATTTCAGTGACTATTTCAACAAGTACCTTCTTTGATGGCTTACTGGTAACTGGGCTCTACACCTCTACCAGTGTGCAGGCTTCCCAGAGTGTTGGTGGTTCCAGTGCTTTTGGATTTGGTAAGTCCAGTGTAATTTACATTCTGCAAGCCAGGGTAATGAATGCTTGGTTGTACAGAGGACATCAATAACAACACAGTTATTGAAACAGGTTAATTTAGGCTGAGTAATCAACAATACATGGAAGTCAGTGGAAGTCGATGAGATAAGGCAGTGGTGGCTTTTAGACAGCTTTTATTTCTTCCTCCACTTTCTTGTCTTTGGTTGGTCTGGTACTGGTATACTGAATTATATGAATTTTAAGAGAGAAAAGCCTCAGCAACTAGATTGGTTAAAATAGCTGTTACTAAATGGTGTGACATTCAGTATAACCTAAAGCATTTAGTCCAAGGCATCTTGGGCTGAAAAACTGATTCCTTTGAGCTTATGTCAACCTACTTTTTCCACTCACTTAACAATGGCGACTTCCTTAATACCAGAATATTAAGGTATTTTATATAACCAGAAAAGGGGTAGGAGAGGTTTTGCAGAATTATTATATATTTCAAGTTCTGCTCTTGCATTCAATGGTAACAGACAAGCCAGCTGTGATAAGGACAAGTGCTTTTCAAAAGCCTCTTCTAAATTTGTGCAAATAATTTACAGCTATACCTTCTGCAGTTTGTTATTTGGTAGCATTTTTTATATCCTTACAAATAATTCTAAGAACTGTGTTCCTCCAGTTGGAACTCAGTGACCCCTAACAAGCAATCTGGAATGAAGGTACAAAAATAGGTACCCGTTGTATGGGACACCAGCTGTGGTGTACTTGCAGTAGCATGTTGAAATGTTAATTTGTCTGTTAGGGTTAAACTTCAGTATTTTCTTCACAATAATCTTTCACAGTTATTACCTCTGTTATAATGCATGTGAAACACAAGTGACCTGGACCTCTAGTGTCATACAGCAGACATACTTTGGCTGGTAAATGAAATAATGCAACATAAATAACACATTATTTAAAACTGTATCGAGGAATAATTTGAGAAGGGCTTTGCCTCTGTGAATAGCCCCACCAATTGACCTCAAACCTTTTACTCAGTCTTTCAAAGGGAAGAGTGCAGCTGCTGCAGGTATTACATGTCTTGTGTAAAATGCACCGAAAGATCCACTTTTCTGGAAGAGGTAGTACTGTTGTTTCTCTTTTCCCACTATACTCTTTACAAGATGAACAGGATCTGATGGAGTAAGCGAGAAGGAAAAAACTTACCAATGTGAAATTTTTGGGATGGTCAAGTTGCTGGCAAGCTATTATCTTGCCATAAAATAGACGTTTGTATCATGTCATTGGTGAGATCATGGCCCTGTACGGCAAACTCACTGGGCAAGGTATACAAGCCATGTTTAATCACATCTAAATATTTAAGAATGGAAATTAAGCAAAATTTTAAGAACATAAATAGCTTTCTGCATTTACAAAGTACGTCTGTATTTTTCCCTAAATTTGTATCTTCATCTATAGAACAGGGCTGTTATGGTGGGTGTCTCACTGAGTCAGATGTTAAAGTAACATGAGATGTTTGACAGGAAAAAAGACATGGCCGTTTTTAATTTGCCAAAGGTCATCTTCTAGCTCTTGACATGTTACTTTGAGCATTAAGTTGCTGGTAAGCTAACCAATGATTAAACTGGTGACACATGCATTCTGTAGACCAAAAGAAGAGCCAAGCCTACAGGCTGGGAAAATACGGAAGCCAAAGAGATGCAAAAGCAGTCACACATGGTTGGAGCTTCCTCATTTTGCTCATCGATACAAATTCTCAAACGTCGTGCCCAGGGGAAGTCTGCTGCTCCATCTCTAACATGCCTCCATCCATGTCAGAGAGAAACTGCTGCCATCTATGACCTTTATTTTTAACTTTCTGCAGGCCAACTGTAGGGCCAGATGTGTTATGGTTGTTAGTTATGCAATATTTTAAATAAAAATTTAATTTTGCTGGTTTTCTTTGCTAACTCCTGAGTTTGCATATATATTGAAAAAAACCAATCTGAACGTTTCAAAAGAGCTCTTGTGCAGTGTCTTTGCAGTCACAGTAAAAAGTAAACAGTGAAGGAAAAATGGCAATGGCTTTTAAACTTAATTTTATATGAATGTTCAATCAATGATGTACTGATGGTTCCCAGGACTGAACTACATAAACATTTCCATTCTCTACTCTGCAGTGAGACATGAGAAGGCTGGCCTCTTTCAAAAAGCATTTAACATGTGAATGATATACTTTTTAAAACAATTTGGTAGTTTTAAAAATTAACTATTTTAAAATCTACCATCTGCAGTAGAAAAAGAGAGTAGTCTCCATAGTATTTAATGTACTGTTTAATAAAATAGTAGATGGGAATGGCACTGATTCAATTTATGAAGAAAACGTAAAGTGCTTTCTCCAGAAACCTTGGATCCATCTGTTGTCATCATTTCCAGTTAGTAAAGAAGGTGCTCCTCCTTTTCAGCAAGTGACGGTGACATTCAGGTTAGATTTAGCTTGCTGGAAATTATTGTTTTAAAAATGTCAAGGACTATGTCAGGTTCAGAGACCTCCATTCAAAGACTTATGTGGTTTATCATAGATTAGATGGGGGGGCAAAACTGGTCCTTTAAAACCCGAAGATAACAATATTCTGAAATTGGGTTGATAGTGGTTGCTTACGGAGCAGGGAAGAATATTTTTTTCTCCCTTGCAATATTACTATTGAAATGCTCTTGTCTGCATCACACAGGATGTCATGCTAGATTATCATAATCTTCTAGTCTGCCCCAACAATATGAAGTCTTCCCAACATACACATACCTGTCTTTTGTGCCATAAGTTACTGTGTTGTGGCTACAATTATCTTTTAATTACCCAGTTTAGGAAGTCACTTGATGGAGACACAATCATTGTCAGTTATCACAGCTAGTTAACTGTGTCAGGAATAAGAAAAAAGGTAAAATATGTTAGTGATAATAGAGTCAATTCTAAGGGTTATGTTTTCTTTCTTTTTCAGTATATATTGTGTAGCCAAAGAAGTAGTACCTGGTTTCCTCTCTGGAATGATACTGACATGAAACTTGCTGAAATTTTTATTTGGGAAACCTTCTAACTCTTTTAGGGAGAAATGAGTGAGGTTTTGGGGATTTAACTTAATAGTGATCATAAATATTCATCCTTCGTCCCAAGCTGAACAATTTTTCTGGGTTCAGATAAAGGTAAAACTAACAACTGTAAAGCTAAAATTAGAACTGGGATAAAACATAAATGTGTACTTGAAACCTCACTAAGCAAGCTGTGAGGATCCTTTAGTGAAGAAATAATACTTAAATTGAGCTTTTAAGAATAGCTTTGTTGGATCCCATGATACAACAATACCCTAAGTTGCATCTCTCCAGTATCATTTCCACTCTCCTGACCAGTGCGGTGCATACCTGGGACTCATTCCCACGTCCTTCAGCATTGCCAGCTGAAGAGTAATCCTGCTTTTCGTCTCCCCCTTTCTCAAGCCACACTGATAACCCACAGTGTCATTCACAGCCCATCTCTCTGGAGACACATTTTGGACTCCCATGGGATCTCTCCATCCCCACATGTCCTTTCCTTTTCTGCTTTTGACTCTCAGGGTCACTGTCGGCATTTGACATCTTTTTGATAACTTGGGGCATCTGCTGGCCGTGCTCTGGGGTTTATAAGCCCACCAACGCTACCCTCCCATACAGCCAGGATTTACATATGGCCATTTAGGGGCTCTCACTGCTTGACTTCTTCTGAATATGTAAAAGGAAAGTGAGAGACAGGAGTACTAAAAAAACATGTTAGAAAACTACAAATGCTGTGGAGGGTTTGATGAGAATGATGGCTTGCAAATGAGTTTGGTGGGTAGTAGGGGTACCAGTCTGTAACTTGGGATAAGTAGGAAAATCCAGCTCAGCTCCTCCAAAGCACGGAACACAGTATCATTTCTGCAATTAAAGGAGAAGATTACAGCGTAATCCCTCAGCAGTGATAAGGAGTGCTGTGTGCTGAGGACCTGAATCTGTCTCATTACACAGGATCGTCCTGGCTGACAGGCTGGTTGAGCAGACAGACATGCTGGGCTGTGCACATCAAAGCCTGCCTTTGACCTGCCAGTCACGCTGCATCTCCACGCATTCGGACTCTTCCCAAAGCTTTCCGGCTCTCCAGTAGATTTTCACATCATGCATACATGACAAATTATTTAAAATTTAAGTTTGGTATAATTAGTTTCTTACAAACTACATTGGAAAATGTAAGCCTTTATAGTTAAGCCCCCCCCAACCTAATTTTATGCAAAATCATAATTACTACACTGGCATTTAACTTTTAATAAATGTGGAATAAACAAGGAATTTGTATATGCATTAACCTTTCAACCTAAACTGAAAAGGTCCTTTTGAAAGTCCATAGGTTCTACTAAGGTAGAGACAGTGGGTTCAAAGCTCTCATTACACTGGACAGTGTTACCATGGGCCTAACTGGCTAACAGAAAATTTTTTGTTTATTTTCTGTGTAGGTTTATACAACTTATAATTTACTATCCTTTAAAACAGAT
>VZTV01039802.1:1319-17669 GCA_013400875.1 Anhinga rufa | reverse complement strand
CATGCAAACCCAATACAGGTACCTACCTCCTTGACACGAAATTTCTGCCTCCTCTCCTACCTCCATTTGCCACTCTCTGAAGGGTTCTAGAAGTATTTGATTTTTGTGGACATGTATTAGAAATAACTTTACATACATCTGAATTGTCCCAATAAATTAAATTTGTCTATCTTTATGTGCTCTAACTCATGTAGAAGGTCTGGGTCTCTTAGTTTGTAACTTTAATGATATTAAAGTTCTGAACAGAGAAAGACTGAGAAAGATTTAGATCTTATTTGGGTTGGTAAAAATCAACACACTAGAACTGCATCTAGTCTTGTAGGAGTAACTTTAAACGTCTGGCAAAGTAAAGAGTTTCTCTGACTAGACTCAGTTGATTAGCAGTGTCCCTCAGTCTAGTGCTGTGCGTTCCCTGCACGTACAGATTTATGTGTCTACAGTCAAAGCTTGATTTGGGGGGAATTGTTTATTTAGTGTGCTAAACTACCATCATTGCAAGCTAAATTTGATTAGAACTGCTTTCTTTTTAGCCTTTTAAATAATAGTATCTGCTCCAGAGTTTTTAGAAAAATTAAACCAAACAAATAATACATGTTCTGTGTATATCATCTGGTTCTGATTACCTAATTTATTTTCTAAATAGCCGTGGAACTTATTCAGCAAATAAGTGTACAGTCCAGAAACACAGCCTTGATTAATGAGATACATGTTTTGGACTTGCCTGCCGTATAGCTCAGTGGTTTCTGGGCACATTGGTGCATTGCAGAGAGTTCCCTGATTTCTCTTGTTAGCACACAGTTGGGAGTTGATATTGCTTAAGCTCAGGCAAGGCAAAATACTGAAAGGAACTAGATTCTTTGCTATGGAACAGTGCCATGTATTGTATTTATGGAGTACTTAAAGGACCCTTTTACGTTAATTATGATTTCCATAGAAGAAAGTCAGAAATAAGTGGCTCAAGTATTATAGGAATATAAATTAATTATAGGCATGAAATTTAAGGTAAATAAATAGAAGACAGGTTCCAAGTAACTTCTTTTGGCTAAGGTATTCGGAAAAGTAGATTAATTAAAAAACAAATAGTCCTAAAAGTTTAATTTCCTCTTTTGAAATGACCAATTGTTTTCAGAGTGCAACAATATACACTACTGAGAGTGTAATGGAACAAGTGGCTAGTAAAATCTGTCTAAGCAGTGATAGCTGACATCCCAGGAATGACACTTGATAAACGATATGGTAAGAAATTCTTGTCTTGTTCTATGGAATATACCATTGATATGTCAAATTCCTTTAAAGATGTACTATGCATGTCTAAAATGTGTTCTTCCTTTCTTGTCATCTTTTCATTTTCTCCAGTTGAGCACAGCCATGGGATAGTATTATATTAGTAATAGGTGCTGTGTTTCCTTCCCAAACATTCGTGGGGCTCCACACAGTGTCTGCATACCTTCTCTAAGCCATCGGTTAAGACCTGCCATGCTTCTCTAAAGAGAATATGCTGTAAATACTAACATCTGCTCATGCATCTGTTGGTTGTATCAGTAGATTTGCAGGAGGTGGAGCAATGGAGTAAGCCAGAGACACAGCTGTCAGGCTACTTCTACAATATTTTTCTTCTCTTTTCTCTTGGAAGAGCAGAAATGTAACTGAATCGTGTCCTCTGGAAACTTGAGGCTGAAGGTACATTTACCGTCAAAAAAGCTTTTCAAAGTGTTTAACTTGCATTTTATCTTTTATTTCTGTCCAATATAATTAAATGTACAAATGTGGTATGCCTTCCCCTCCTTGTTTCCAGATACTGTTGTAATAAAGGATGACATACCTAATTAAATTAGTTAAATTCTAATAGTCTACAAACATTTGAAGGATGCTATGAACTTTCTAAACTATTTTTGAGGTTACTCATTACTTCAATCAATTAATGTTTGTTTAAATGCAAACACAGCTGTTTCATGTTTGTTTGGTTTTTACTCCTCTCATGAGGGACTCATGAAGTGAGCAAATGAAATACATTGGGTTGACAAACCTTATTTCTTCAAAGCCCATAATCTCAAATGACAAATATTATTGCTCTCCAAATTGCAGGGGGGAGGTGGATGGGAAATTGGCTTGGGTTTTGGTCGGGTTTTTTTCTGATGTTGTTGCCTTCTGGTTTGTAACTTACCCTCGAAGCCATAAAGTGAGTAAAACTTTTAAGAGGGATCTTGTCTCCGTCAGTGTGACAGCGAGATGCACAGACAAATATGTTCACAGGGTCCCCTCTGTGCTGTATCTGGAATATCTATTTGGTCTTACAAGCCCTGAGTATAAAAACCCAACAAATTTGCTTTTGTCTCTCATCTCTGCTTGTGTCAGTGCCCATGCACAAACCCCGCTTTGCCCTGGGTGATGTTTGGCAGCAGCCACAAAAAATTTAAGCAGCAGCCACACCCCATAGCACGAGGGTGCAGCACGAGCACCTAGTCAGTAGCAGCAACGGTAACCTTTTTCCCTCAAAAACACTTGGACCACCATAATATTTGCCTGTGCCTTTTAACCCCTCTGATCTGAAATGTAGCCCTATTTCACTATTGCTTTACAGAAAATAGCTCCAGAAATACCCACTTCTTTCGAGTCTCTCTCAATAACACCTTCCTACAGGGCACTTCAGCATTTCCCAATTGTTCAACTTTTTCCAAAGATTTTGAATATTCTGATTTTTTTCATTCTTTAAATATCTATTTCCTTCATTTTATGCTAATTTTTCTTTATGAACATGAAATGCCTAATCTTTTTGATAGTTTGAGCAAGTAGTAAATACAGGATTAGCAAACTTGCACGATGGGTTGGTTCACATTTCTTTCTTTGCAGTGTGATGTCATGAATGAATAGTCAAACTGAATTTGGAAAATGAACACTGGATAAAAAATAGCTGCTTTGTACCTCTGAGATTCTGCTTAAGAAATAATTAATGTTGACTGGATCTAATAAAAAGGTAGACTTTTCAATTTATAATTTTAAATTGAATGCTTACTATGAAATTCCTTATTCTTCTAATTTCTTGAGAAATAAAAACACTTAAAGATTCTGAGATCATTTCCGTGGAACCCTGCTGATTTCACTCTTACCAAAATCTATAGATCTGAGCCTACAGCTATTAATAAACTTAAAAGAAAATGACAATTAAAGTGATTATTTCAGTAAAATGTTAAGAAAATTAACCTAACCCCTACTGTTAAGTGGACTCATAAAAAGATTTAGTTTTCTGAGGTCTGTCAAGCTGTTTATATTTTAAACTTTATTTAGATCAGAGCCATGTTTGCATTAGTCTGATGTGGTTTCTTAGTAACTCTTGAATCTTTCTAAAAAATATGTCTAAAACAACCATCTGGTTTAGATTCCTTAATGAAAGCAGCCTACGGCTCAATTCCGTTTTCTTGTAAATGAATATTTAGCACGTTAAATGGAGCACAATGGCCTGTTCCATGTTTCATGGTGAGTATAGAGTACCAAGTAGCTGTGAATGCTTCATGTCTATAGCAATTTTTTTCATCAGCAAGTACTTGTGAATGGAAAAAGTGTCTGTGCTTTGAAAACACCAGAAGTTCACTATTGCTGCCGGGCTTTGCTTGTACAAAAGCAAACTGTAATTCCATTGCGAGTACCACAGACAGGATGGCCAGAACCTGATTATATGTGGAAATTAAAACAGAAACAAAAAGCAGCTGTTCGCAGATGCTATCTATATCTTCCTTTGGAGACCCTTTACTTCTCTGTAAAGCTTTTCCTTTTTTTTTTATTTTTAAGATCCTTGCTGGTTTTAATTTTTATTCCTGTGATTATCTGTTGGAGGATTATAGACCTGATAGTTATTTATTTCCTGCAGATTTACTGAAGTCTCATTAATTTGTTCTGTAAAAGTGCTCTTTAGCATCTGCTGTCTGGTTACTTTCATCTGTTTTGATCTCTGTTGTTGTTGTTTTAATTATCTTAATCGCTTGCTCCGAATTCACAGAACCTAGAGCCTTACACCAATAGAAATTTTCCTTTATAAAAGAAACAAAAAGTAATTGTTGCCCCCAGTCAAACCAGATTTGTTACGTAGCATTGATTTCTATTGTATGATCTGCTGTGCTGCACTTGTGAAGTTTTTGGGTTGTCTCTGGTTGAGCATCTTTATACTGATCTATTCAGATTCTGTACTAAAAAGATTACAAAATTTAATAACTTCTCCAGTCCATTTGACGCGGATGCAGGAAGCCTCCTTTCTGCTATTCCTAATTATTCTTACTTAGAAGCTATGATCTAGACTAAATGTGTTAGATTTCTTTTTGTTGAATATATTTTAAAGTCCACAGGTCAGCAGGGTCTTGATGTGGGATTCTGGTCCCTGCACATTGGTGCATGATTATCTGGATCACGTTCTGTTGCCCAATACCACAGGTGGCCAAGTGCGTGAGTACAGGGGAAGGGCACAGCAGCCGCCTCTCCGGCTTGGCATGACTGACTGCTAGAGAGTTACACAAAAGGAAATAATTGATTTCTAGGTTGGTTCCATTAAAAAAATGGAACTCCCTGCAGTTTCCCTGTGTGTGTCTCCCTTGCCTCCCCTCCCCTTCCAAATAACTTTTGAACCCTTTGGTCAGTTTTAACCCTGTTGGAGGAGAGGTTACACTACAGAAAGTTAATTGAGATGAGTGGATGGTAAGAGAAGAGTCACCATGAGCGTCCTGCTGAAGAGGAGCCTGTGGCTTGGCACCAGAGAATTCATATGGAAAGGAGACACGAATGCTCCAGGTAGATGACAAGTAGCCATTGGAGATCAATCAAAGCCCATAGCCACAAAAATAATGGGAAAGCTAGCAACACTGTGCTGTGCATAGAACCTTTCTTTTTCTTTCTCCTAAAGCTTTTAGACATGTTTCTCTTTGTCAGCTGCCCTTTGCTGTTCCTTCTCTTGCTGACACTACTCTTGCAATCTGAGCAGATACCTGTGAGTGTCTGCAGATTCATTCTTGCTTGACCAACAAAGAGTTAAGCATATAAACTGCTTAAAATATATTTCTCTGAATGTAGGATTTCTGTATTCTACATCATGCAGTTGTATGTGGTATGAAAAAATGCTTGAAAACTTCTGAATATTTTTTGTTGTAAATAGTCAGCTGTCTCTTTTGAAATGTCCATATTTGAACTGGTAGCCACCTTTAGGTTGAGATGTCAAGCATGGCTCTGTTTTATATATATATATATAGATATATAGTATATATCTTCGCAGCATTGCTGTGGGGTCTATTGGATTGTTTTGCCTCAACTATGTAAATGGCTTGATTTATTACTGAGTTGAGAAGGGCAGCAGGAAGCCTCCAATATTTGTACATCCCAGCCCATCTTTAATTGTTTCGTAAGTAGTTTGACTTACAATGCATTATTCAAAGTTGAAGTGTTTTCGGAACATTCTTTGCGGGTTAACTGGAAAGCTATTATTTATTGCTTCCAGGTGATTTGCACTGGTGTGCGTTCAGGGTGGTTTTCTGGCTTCATCTAAACCAGTTGATTTAGAAGTGGCTTTTTATTTTGCAAGTGATGTGAGTTTTTCTTGCCATTTAATCCTTGAGATCAGTTAGCGGATTTCACATATAAAAGGAAAGATAAACTGTCACCGTATCCTGAGTCTACTTGCAGAATATGCAGTCCAGAAACAACATACTGTACTGACTGATGGAGTAAGCACTATGAAAATTTTCCTTTCCCAGCGATGTGATAGTTCTCAGAAATCCAGCTTTCGTTTGCACTATGCCAAGCGAAAAAGGGCTCTTTTCAGTATGGGATATCTCAGGGTTTAAATAGTCTCTTTGTACTGAGAGTACATGCATTCCTTCTTACTTTTGTTTAGACTTTTAATACTTGACCTTCTTTGATTTCAAAGTGACATGGGAAATGGAGCAATCTGCAGCCTCTGTCGGTTCACGTGAAAAATAAGGAGACTAAAGTGATGCACTTTGGGACTTGCACTTCATTGTCTTTGCAGGCGTGACTGCAGCAGAGCGTGGGCTCCTGATCGGTTGCAATACATATAGCAGAAGGTGACAAGGTCACTCCGATTCTTCTTCCAAGTCAGGTCTTTGATCTTTTAGTTGTCTTTCATATGGGAAGTCATATTTAACATAATTATAATGAACCCCGTGAATTTCTTGCTGCATTAAGCTTAATTTTCAAAGTGGGAAAGTAAGAGGACTGTGAACGATCTCTCCACTTCTTCCTTAGCAGAACCAGAACTGAATGCAAGAGACAAGCAGGGCGCCAGGGCAGCTCAAAGCACAGAGGAAACTTAACCTGAACAAAACCTTTCATTGCAGAAGCGTTTGACTGGTGAAAATTGCATATTGCCTTTAAGTAATAAACTTTACAAGAGTGCTGTTACTTTTTCTTTATTTTTTTTTTTTTGTAAAGTAGGTGGCTAAAAATGAAGGAGATAACATCTCGGATGACGTTGAGGAGTTTGTTTGTTTGTTGGCTTGTTTTACTGGTTTGAGGAAGAAATGAAAACTCCTTTGATCACTAAAGGAAATAAAATAGCCAAGATATCTGAAGCTTTGATCACAGCCTCAAATCTAAAAATATAATAAACTAAGTAGCACCGCAAACAAACATAAGTTGAAGTATCCATAACAGAAACTGATAACCAGCTTTACGGCTGAGGTAATTTAAATTCTGTGCTATTTTAAAATAAAGGAGTTAGCAGTATAAGGAAGCCATTTTGAAAAATTGCCAAAAAAAATTTTGCTTTTCTGGGTAGTACCTTCTACCTCAGAACCTATTCTTTTGTTCCTGCTCTCATGAAGAAGTTAGATGAGTTTATGGCTGCAGTGTCTGTTCTTGAAAGATAAGCCTAATTCTTAGCAACACAGCTGTATCTATGAAGGTCAACAGAGGACGAAGGTCATGGTTCCAATAATGATAGTTCATTACATGTTAAAAAACTCGTAATTCTTTAACAGATTTCATTGTAGAAGCTAAGAAAGGATTCCCCCTCAACAGTTTAATGCCATGCTAGTATCAAGCTAGAAGTATTTTCTTTGAACTGCAGGGCACTGCTTTATCTGAAGTTTGTTTACTTAGCCCATTAGTTTGGGAGAGGAGGAAGAGGGTGTGAGGGGAAATGGGGAGTTGCTGCATTGGAGCTGAGGGTGTCTCGTGCATCACATAAAACGCGCCTCTCAGGAATGCTCCAGGTGTGGCTGTGGCTCTCCTAGCACGAGGGACAGTCTCTGTAAGAAAAGAGTGGGATTTTGGGTGTATAACATTAAAACCTTATCTCCTGAGCATACAAAAACCTCTTGAAGAAAAGTCCTTCCCTGTTCTTGGTGGAACTTGGCTGTAGTTCTGTGAACATCCTAAACTATTTATTTATGTATTATCTGGTTTTGTTATAAGCCATTTTTTTTTCCCCCCAGCCTAGTTCCCCACAAAGGCAGTGGCAGCTTGTGTTGGCACAGGTGATGCAGGAACGAGCAGCGGATGTTAGCTGGAAGGTAGGAATGCTTCTTTCCATGGTGGCCACTGACGTGCTCAAAGCATTTGAGAAACCTGCAACCTCAGAAACTGCTGATATGCACATTCCCAGACACATTACCACGCTGTGTGGTAACTCTTCCTTACAGCCACATCATGTTATTTACCTAAAGGGCTTTATTTGGTGTATTATGAACAATATTAAGAAGTTCTTTACAAGGAGCTTGGACTACATTCACTTTCAAACCAAACATACCACAGAACACTGTTTATAGCAGCATTTTAAGATGCAGTACTTTATCTTCTTGATGGTGATATGTCTTTGTGACCCTGGACTATTAAAGCAAAGGGTGCTTTGTCAACAATTTCTGAAGATTCAGGATTTCATGCTGAGTTGCTTTACACAAATTTCGTTCATGATTTCTGCCATCCGATAATGATTTCTTCTTGAGAAGATACTCTGTTGTGACAAGTTCTCCCCTTTACATGCTAAGTTAGTAAAATAGTTATAATCCTGAGCTGTTCAGGGTATTATTTAAATGTCTTTTGCAACCTTAGAGGTGAGTGACCCTGCTGCCCTGGCTAAATTCTAGTTTACGTAATTATAATCTACTACTTAACTCCCCAAAGAAATGCTGTGCAGAGGCCGAAATTCACGTCTGCACCACTTGATCTGAACTGGGGTATCCACAGAGAATGCTGCCCTGCGGAGAGTCTGCATCCGAAGCAGTGTGCTGTGTAACGCTGCGGTGTTAGCCAAGGTATAAATTGCCACCTTTGTTTCTGCCATCACCAAAAATGTCTGCGGCAGATACTAAAGGTAACAAACAAGGAATGCAAGCTGCAACAGAGGAAGGACAGGCTTTAGGACTATCCAGAAACATTTATCAGTATTAAATGACCTTAGTATTAAATATTAGTATTAAATTTGCCCTTGAAATTATAATAAATCAGTCAGAACAATATTTGATGTATAAGCAGTTAGCCCAAAGAAGGTCTGGAGGATAATTCTGATGCTTCTAAGGGTCTAGGGAAAAGCACAAATGGCTAAAGGAGATGATTTTTTGTTGAAAGCAAACAGAGTAGCATGCTTTCATTTTTTTTTCTAAAGATTATTATTAAAAATGTTTACAACAAACATGGAAGAATAGAATAGCGATTTTGCAGGAAAGGAAGATTACTTTTACGGGGAAAAACTGTGACTGTCAGAAGAGGTAAGCATTGAACAGATTACATAGATCATAGCATGACTTTTATCAGAGGCTTACAAAATCAGACAAATATCTGTCCGGAATAAGTATGCCTCAGTTATTCTGCTTCAGGGCACAAGGGAGGACTAGGCGGTCTGTTAACTCCCCCGAGTTATATTTCAAGTTGTTGTTTTCCTCTGTCCTATTCTCTGCTTATTCTAATTCTGGCTATTACCACATGCTTTAAAAGGCTCATTGCATACTGGGATTTGGCAGATTGAGATAGCTGGAAGAGGCTCCCCCAAGGTCAGCCAGCCAAATGATTGTTAGGCAGAAATAGATGTGAAATACAAAGATCGAGGTGATGCTAGAACACGCTGCACAATTTGCAGTTCTTATTTTTTCCCTATTCTTGAACAACTGAAAAAATATAGCCACCAGTTAGTAATCACAGAATCACAGACTGGCAGGGGTTGGAAGGGACCTCTGGAGCTCCCCCCGTCCAGCCCCTGCGTGAGCAGCACCCCCAGAGCAGGGGCACAGGACCGCGTCCAGGCGGGGTGGGAATGGCTCCAGGGAAGGAGACTCCACAGCCTCTCTGGGCAGCCTGGGCCGCTGCTCTGGCACCCGCACAGCAAAGGGGTTTTGCCTCAGATTTCAGTGGAACTTCCCGTGTTCCAGCTTGTGCCCGTTGCCCCGTGTCCTGTCGTCGGGCACCACTGACCCAGCCTTTAACATAGCATTCCTGCCCAGTCTGCCCACCGAGGACCAGGGTGTGTTTTGGAGCTGCTGTTTGCTAGTAACCAGTCTGGGGCTGCGAAATTCCGGTGCACAGCAGTGATTTTCAGTCCCAGTGGGACTAAGCTTGACTGGAACCAGTGGGTTAAAATTACCCTTCACCTCTCCTGTTCACTTAGAGCAACATCTGAGTGGTGTCATAGGGAAGCAGCATCTCTGTCAAATCCTGCTGATGTGATGAGTTTCAGAAGGCCTTGCTTATCTATTTATTTTTTTTATAATGCTTTCCATAGCTGCTGAAGTTTCAGGTCCTCATTTTTATCTGACTGCTTGTCTGAGTGGAAAATTTTGTAAATAAGCAATTCTTCCCTTGCGTGGTCGGTCCCTCAGCCCAAACAAAGCTGTGATTGCTTCCATGAGAATCACGGTCCTGTGATGATGCATGAGGCATCCTGGAGTTATTGAACACTGACCTCTACATGTTGCAGCGGTGTTTTATTACCTGTTGTGTTTATCATGTAAGTGAAATCATGACATTAATTTCAATCGCTTTCTCTATTTTCTTATGTGTCAAATCTTTGATAAAGAATAAAAAAAATCCTTCTGAAGAAGCAGAAGCCAAAAAATCAAATTAATATTTGACTTAGGCCATCGCAGTAAATATGGAGAACTTTCATGGCCACTGAGATCCACAAGGTTAAAAAATATAAAAATATTGAGGAAGAGCAGAAAACTGTGTTAAAAATAAAGCATTCCAAAGCAGGGCCAGACAGATGAGTTACAGCCCTCCTTCTGCATTCTTCATTGCTGTCATTGCAATGTCTCTCAGAAAGGCTGGTCAGAATGTGCCTACTAAATGCAATAAAACTCTTAACCAGAAATGTATTTCCTGCTTCAGTAGAAAAAACATACACGCAAAATACAAAGTGAGGACTCGCTTTGTTACCCCAGTACATTCGATCTAGTGTAAAGCAAAACAAATGTAGTAAAGACGAAGGTTAGGAAACAAAGTTATATGTCACATATATAGAGTTGTTAATCTTCTCTTGATGAAGATTCCTAACGCACTGCTCTACTGCCTGAACACAAAACTAAATTGCATCTTTAGATGCTGAATTGCATCTAACTTGTCTCTTGCTCACACATGCTTATTTTCCAGTAAAGCAGTTGATTTTCACAAGTGTGAGTTTAAAACCCCCACACTAACAAATATGGAGATTTCCTTCTTACCTTTAAAGCCACACTTGAGTGTTGCTGACACAGTAACACAATACCAGGCTTTGATGCAGCCAGTATTTTTGAGACAACGTGCATGTAGATCTCTCTCTACTCAACCGGTGCTTGTTTTCCCACAGAGCTGATGTTATTAAGAAAAAAAGAGACACAAACCTTTCAGTGGGTCTTTTCTAGTATAGTGCATCTTTTGGGAGGGGGTGCAGGGGGAAATCTGTTTACTAATTTTTTTCCTATACTTTCTATTTTTCAAAACCTCTGAGTTTTCAAAACCTGTCACTTGTTAGTTACAGTCCTAGCACTTTTCTCCCTATTTGTTCTGTTGAAACTTTTCATTTAGGGAAAAATCCTTTGGGTCCAAGGTTCTGAAAAGGTTGTATCAGTTCTAGACGTGTAGATAAGAGGGATGGAAATAAAAATTGCATAATATTTGGGGAGCCTGATTTTTCTTTTCAGCTACATATGCCAGGTTATCTGAACAGCGGTTAAAAAGGGAGAAGAATACAAAAGCAGAAAACTGGCTGTAGTTATGACAGTGTTATTGCGTCTTCCTCTCCCTGTAACTCTGAGAGATAGAAATAAACAATAGATGAACTTTCAGGCAAATTTTGAAAAGCCTTTACAGGTTTTTATTATTTTTCTGTCATACCAATGCCTATAAACAACAAACCAAATGGCTAAAATATGAAAATCTTTCCTTAAAATTTATAGTAATGTTAGTCCTATGCAAGTGATCCATGATAGAAGAAAATGTTGTCCCTCACAAGGGAGGTCAAGGTTCAGGGAACAACCCTATCTGTATCCCATAGTCAACAGCGAGGGGATTACGTCAGTGTTCCTGACCCGGCGGTGCAGGGTGGACAGTGCGGCACCGGCTTTCTTTTGACCCTTGCAGAACCTGTGTCCTTTAGGGGGAAGGAACCTGCCTGGCTAAAAGGCGGCTTTTTCGTTTCTTGGGGACTAAGACCTCTGTGGCTGGGGGTCTGACTGACCTCACCTGGGGTCCGTGTGCTTGCGAGCAGGATGGGCAGCTGCAGGTACAGCTCTACCCTCCCATCCTCTGCATAGGGCACGAAATGCTTTAGAGCAATACTTGGTTACTAGCAAGTTAACAAGCAGCCTTTAAAGTTTATTTGTCCTCTTAATACAGCTGAGTTGAGAACAGAGCACTCGCCCCGCACCTTCACCATGGCAGCCCCAACGTACAAAGTACTTCATTGCTAAAGTTACAGGTGAAGTCACTGCTGGGTCACATTCTAGGTAGTGCTACACCATTCACCTCCGGCTTTCGTTCTGTGAACTCTCAATACAGAGGTGAACGATGGGTGACTTGCCAGTATGTCAAGGGTCAGCGCTGCTGACTACAAACAAACGTTTGCATTCACATTAAAATGGGGGAAGTAAACCTTCCAGCAAAATCATTCCGAGTTGCTTTCCTTGATGCCCAACGATGAATTTCAATGTTTTCTACACAGGGATGGACGTGATAAATTTTGCCTGTTGTAGGATACCCCCCCCAAAAAAAAAGTAAAAAACCGCCAAAACCAACAAAAAACCCCAAACCAAAACACAAACCCCAAAAGCCCAAGCAATCCAAACAAAAAAACCCAACCAAACATAAAAAAACCCAAAGAAACCAAAAAAGCCCCAAACCAAACCCAAGCATTGCCACTGATTGCCTTCCAATATATGGTGTTACAAAAAGGAGAGGGAGGAGAGGGTCCCCCGCTTTGTTTGTAAGGCAGTAGCGAAGTAGGGAGCTTTCACTGACAAGAACTGAAGTATCATTCCCGTTTTCAACATTTCCCATCTGAGTATTTTTAGATAAATATTGTTTCCTCAGAGCTCTTAGTGACCTGTGCAATTCCCATCAGCTTGCCTTCACGCTGCAACACCACAGGAGGCTGTATTCACTTTTAGACCTGCAAATTTACTACTTCAAACTAACTATATATTCTGATATTGTATAGTTAAGTGATATATATAAACTATAGCTGATGCGTGATGGCTGTCAGGAGAACAGACGCGTGTCTTTCTACATGGTGCAGTTTTCACAGAAATCACAGAATGGTAGGGGTTGGAAGGGACCTCTGGAGATCATCCTGTCCAACCCCTGTGGAACTTCTGTGTTCCAACCTGTGCCCGTTGCCCCTTGTCCTGTCATCAGGCACCGCTGAGAAGAGCCCAGTCCCATCCTCTTGACACCCGCCCTTCAGATACTGATAAGCATTGATGAGATCCCCCTCAGCCTTCTCTTCTCCAGGCTGAACAAACCCAGGTCTCTCAGCCTTTCCTCATCAGGGAGATGCTCCAGGCCCCTGAGCATCTTGGTAGCTCTCCGCTGGACTTGCTCTTGATATTTGGAAAAGTGTCATTATGCTCTGATACATGGAAGTGCCCTATGCCTAAGAATCTCCGTACTCTCTGAACACCAGCAAATACGTAGGTATCTATATTCAGAACCAGGCCTATTAAACCATTTGTCATCTGTCTCAACACTAAGAGAGGAACTTCTGAGGAGAGTTGTTGCTCACCTGTATACAGCACTACTAAGAACTATCCTGATTTCCCCTACCAGATCTTGAACTAAGCAGTCTTACTAACTGAAGCTGTTTGCTGCTGTTGCTTTGGCAGCAGTAGCCCAGCCTCAGTGGGGGGAGATTTTCAGCAGCTTAGCTGTCACTTTGTTAACTGATCACAAGTCAGAAAATTAACTCAATTTGGCTATTAGCCTTTTAAATACATTTTCAAGGGGAAATGCAAGGGGAAAAAAGCCACAGGTTAAATGTTTTCTAGTCACAGAGAATCAGTAACAAACTAGGAACAGAACCAGCTTTTCAAAACTTTAATCCCTCCCCCCCAGTTCTCCATATGGAAATAGAGGCTGGTAAAATTTATGGCCAAAGGACTTGAAAGATTTTTTTGAAGAATGTTTAATCCACAAAGCTTCATTTTGCAGTATAAAAACCCCCCAAGCTGTCTGTTTAGAAAGCTGATACCCAACTGTAGTCCATTTTTCTTATTTTTCGTAGCTCTTTTTCCTGGGATTTAGACAGTTTACACGTCGTCTCTCCTAATAATTCCATAGGACATGTGTCTTCTTGTTCCATTTCCATAACATCCATTTCCTCATCTGAATCATCCTCTGTTTTTTCACTTTCTATTTCTACTTCATCAGCAACTTCTTCAGCACTGTAGGAGGAAAATGATGGCAAACAACCCATTACTGAAATTAATGGGTACTTTCACATACTATAGTATCACATACTATAGGAGAGAGGTAAGTCATGCAAATAACTAAATAAACATTAGATTTTTATTTTTTTTTTTAATCTCAGGGTACTTACCAACTACTATACTTCTCTTGCCATCTCAATTACTAGTCATTTTTCAAATGGCTGTCCTCTGTTTTAAGTAAACTTAACAAACAATATCTTTTTCTCTCTCCAAATATAACACAATGTCAGAACAGGCAGATCAGCTTTATGCAAAAAGTTATAATCTCATGCTCCTACAGGATTAGAAATATTGGATACACTGGTAGATGAGACAATATTCAAGGCCATTCTTCTCTTTCAAATCTGAAAAAGGTCACTTAGTCTTAAAAATTGCTACAATACCTAAAGTGTTACTAGAAAAGAAAAATAGGTGTTTGTTTTTTGTTTGTTTGGTTGGTTTTTTTTAAGTAGGGAAGTGCTCAAAGTGGCTGCTCCCTTCTGATCTCAAAAGCTAAACTTGTGCTGAAGTAGAAAGCATAATTCCAAAGAATTATATAGAACAGTTACCATTTACAGTGTGGTAGTTTATTAATACTTTTGTTAATATTAATATTTATTGTTGTATAAGTATTTTGGATCTCATTAGAAATTACCTGCATGGCAGAACAGTACTGGTCTCCTAAAAATCATCTGTTCAAATACAATCACTCACAAAATGTAAATGGTGAAACACGTATAATACATTAACATTATAGCGCTAAGGGAAAAAAAAAAAGAATCTATACACTGATATATTCTTGTCATTCTTCAAGAGTCCAATCCTACAGCCCTTATATGTAACTTTAAAAGTGCAGTCATACTAACTACCAGTGTCAAAGTACAAGCTCTACATGTGCAAATATTTACACAGGCCACTGAACTCCCAGATTCTTCAGTGCTAAAACTACATGCAAGTTTCTATATATTCCTTGTATTAGATTTTTGCCAACGTTTTGCTGATGTGGCAAAGACTTTTACTTGAGTCACCCCGTAGGGAAGCCAGCAATACTGGCCAACACAACGTAGCAGAACTGCTGTCAGGGCAGAATACAGTGCATATGCAAAAACTACCCAGACTGGTGGTTTTTTTTCTGGGTAAACCCTGGCAGTGTAAACCATCCTCGCGCTGGTCTTTGCAACTTCAGAATGGCAGCTGATAACAATGACACATTTTCATCTCTGGCTTGGCGAGTTTTATATAACACGTTAAAGAATAGATTGCACAGAAAATGCAAGCATTTAATTGGCTTCAGTGGAAGTGAGATTAATCCTAGTACAAGACTACAGTCACAATCCTGCGCCTGCATTCATTTTGTAGAAGCATACATCGATCTCAGAGGAGCAAGGTACAACACATTTTAAGTACCTGTCAAGCTACTCCATTAAATTTGGATTAATGCATTGTAAGACAAGCTTAGGTAACTGTGTTCACAGTATATACTAATTTTGTGTAGCTTAATTAGGAATGAAATTTGAGTTCTAGACAAACTGTTAAGATTAAACCTAAGGACTAACCTCCTGGTGTATCTAGAAACCTAAACCAAGAATTATGCTGGATGTCATCATAATATCAAATAAAGTTGAGAATCTGACATTTATCCAAAAATACCACTAAAAACATTAGATCCCTGGAACGAAGTTAAATTCTTAAAGAACATTTGAGTACCGAAGGCAACATTTTGTGTATGAGCACATTATGCCAAACAGCAGCAAAAATAACAGCAACCAAAGAGTCAATAGACTAAAAATCCAGTCCACATATCTCCCAAAAACTGAGTTGTTTTAAAAAAATATCTTACCACAATAAAGTGTTCTACTAACCTATGTCAATAGGAAAACAAAGAGTGTTGGAAAACTACTTTTACACTTTAAAGATGCACATAATTTAAAATAACTTCAATAACTAAGGAGAATTCTTCAGTTTTTCTTACCTTTTGTTCTCTTTGGAGATGAGCAATGAATCAATAAATATAGGACAGAGAAAGGAAGCGGATGGCAGAACATGTGCTGGAGTGTGCAAAAGCTGAAAAGATAAAACAGAAGCTTTATGAAAGCTCTTGTCTGTCATGGTTTTGTTTGTCCACTTACTGTAATGACTCCTACCTCTTTGACAGCAGGCGAGTCTCGCCCATGCTTGTTATGAACTAGTCTTCCAAGGTCTATATCCTCTTGTGATTGCTGATGTCTGTGCTTTCCCAACAGCAAGCTAAATGGGGTCACAGGAAGACTTTCTTCTACTGCCAGCTTGAAAAAGGTGAAAGTTTTAAGTAGAATCTTAGTATCACAGATCTAAGTTCTGTCTCATTTTGAGTTACCAAAATTCAGAATCAACCTAGGTGACAAAACTCTACACTCAAATTTAAAGCAACCGAGCCACATGGCTCTTTGTATGCATTCTCTGCCAGGCATCCTGAAGGAGTCCTACACAGAGGGAATAAAAC
>VZTV01039792.1:16332-27751 GCA_013400875.1 Anhinga rufa | reverse complement strand
TTTTGTGAGTTACAGGTTATCCAGCCTTGCCAAAGCAAGGGGGGTGGGGGAGATTAACTGTGGTCTTTGTCAACAGGCATCTGGTTATTAATGTTCCTTAATGTATTGCTGAGAGACTAGTGGAAGGTTTTGCAGTGAGCACGGTATGGATCTACAGTATCAGTAGCACTACCCAAACAGTGAGTTTCTTTTGACCGCAAACACAAAATCTGTAGAAACAGAGTCTGCTCTTTTTAACTCTGGGCACCAAAATAATGAGGCCTTTTGGTTTACTTTCTTGTTTGCTTTTATTATAGGTGATTTGATATTCTGCATAACAAGGAACATGCTCAGAGGAATGAGCCATGTTTTCAGATATGGAAGAATTATTTGGAGAGATGTCGTCATCCTTCCTTCCGTCTCTCTGGTCTCCTCTGGGCTCATAGCTCAATAGCTCTGGCCTGCCAGAAGAATTGACGAAGGCACCCAACTCTTTGCCAGACCTTGCAGTGTCCCAGCACTCTCCATTCCCAGTGATTTCACTATATGTGACAAGATAATTTACCTTTCATGACCTGAAAACCTAAGCCCTTCCTCACATACCCAGACCTGCCCCATAACCCACCCAGCCTCTCACCTTGTGGTCCCATTCTGCAAATGACATCTCTGTGAATATCCTTGTGTTTCTTCTCCCAGGCAATCTTTGCTTTTCTCTTCTTTCCCCCCACCTTCTTTTTTTTTTTTCCTTTCTTGCAAGCTCCCTTCTGTACATGGAGTAACGTTCCTGTGACGGTCACAGGAGTAGTTATGTTCCTCCATCTGAAAGGTCTGGTTTGATGTTCTCAACATATTGGGTCTTCATAAGGAAAGACTTCTGTGGACTTTTTGTAAATGATGAATTAAAACAGGCAGCACACCATCTATTACATGTGAGATTTATCAACGTGAGATTTGTAGGTGCTTGCTTTGTGTAGCTCCCCTCTCCTTATTGATTACATGGTAGGAAGTTATCTACCTGGGGTTATGGCACTGGACCTTTAACACCGCATGTGGGTGGTCTGCAGAGAGGTCTGGGTATTGCGGGAAGGTCTGTAACTAATAAGAAGAACTTTTCTGTCGCAAGGATGAATAAGGTCAGTGTGAGTCACTATAGGTGGCATTAGCACTGTGGTACCAGCTGGATAACTCCTGAGATTCCCCTCCTTCATGGGGAGATGCATGGTGAGCTGAGCTGACCTCTGGGGAGCTAGGAGCTGATGGCTGGCAGCTTCCTTGACCCAAAGCCCACTGAGGTTGATGGAAAGCCTCCGCACTGTGACTCTGGCGACGTGGCGCCAATAGGTCACAACAATGAGAGTTTGGAGAGTACTCTGGGGAGTGCCCGCCTGGCCTAAATGTGACGGGTGACCCTGACAGTGGAGCTCCTCCTGCCATTTCAGTGGATTTAGACCGTTGTTGAGAAGGCAGGCCACACCGCCATGGACACACAAGCAATCATCAGAAACGTTCACCACAACAGCATCTCCAGGAGACTTATTTTATTACTTGTGTTCCTATCATGTCCTGTGAAAAGTCAGTTTGGGGCTCTGACAATCTGCCGGTACAGCAACGTTCTCTCCTTTTCACCTAGAGAGCGATGTGAAGGGCCACTTTTATCAGGAGAGCACTAAGTGCAGAGCCAGGACAGCTCTAGAACATGAAGGCACTTGGGCTGCACCAAGGGGACACTTGCATGGCTTTTTCACACTGGAAGTACCCTTGGAAAGTGCACAGAAACTGGTCAGAAGGAGAACTCTGACCAGTCGAGCCGTGTGCGCTACTGCCAGTACGAAGGGTAAGTGTTCCTCCAGCACGGCGCAAACAGGACATCTGCTCTGACAACACATGCAACACAGGATCCTACTGCCCGCAGGTCTGTGCCATCTAAAGAGCTGAGATCTGTAGGAATCCAGCTAACCGCATTGTTAGTCCTACCTGAAAAATACTCAGCAGGGCTCTGGAAAGAATAAAAGTACAAAGTGATAACTGGGAGCTCAGTGGAAATACGACTGCAATGCGGGGGAGTGAGCCACGCCGCTTTGAGAAGCATCAGACATGAGGACTGAGTCATTCTCATGAGATAAACCACCATATAAACAGGCCCCATCTGATGTTGTTTTCTCTTCATATGCTACTGTACCCAGCTAAAACATACTGAAAACAAATAGCAGAGTTTCTTAATTGAGGTTAATTGCTTTGCCTGGATATATTTCATTCCCGTTCAATTTTAAGCATCAGACAAACAAACTCTAGCATTAATATTTTCCTTTTTTTTTTTTTTTATAGCAAATGTTCCTTTCTGTTCCTCAAATTGTGTTTGTGACATTGTGCAGAAAACAGAATCACAACGTCCTCAGTGATTTACAGGATTTTTTCCCATTGCACATAGCTCAGAAGCTTACGAGAAGCTGTGACTCTTAAGGTCACGCGTTACAAAGCAGAGTTACTTTCTCTTTGGACATTTATGGCTAGTGCAGGCTTTCAGCAGTGCTGGAAGCTGGTGGCCTAAGCAGCAAGCAGAACCTTCCCGAAACAGCCCTGGATCAAGCAGAAGGTTGTAGATGGAGATTTAGAAAAGCATTAATGAGCATCGTGGATTAAATCTGCCTGGATGTTAGAGGGCAAAAAGTCAATTTACAGTGGTTTTCGAATGGCTCTGGGATAGACAAGCTATGATGAAAGTGTCTGGCAATGAAACGGTGTCTTGGAGAAACTGAGGTGTGTAGCTAGAGAAAAAGAAAAGTTTCCTTTGTCTCAAGAGCAGAAAAGTCACCCAATGCGATGAAGGTTTAATCCCTGCAGATGGTCTGAAGCCACAGCATCTTTATTCTCTTCTCACTAGCATCTGTCGAAAAGTTGTCATCGCTGCTTATGCCAAATGCCGGACAGGGAACAATTTGTGTAAAACCTGCTCAAGATAACAAGCTCGCTAATAGCTTATATTCTCTGTAAGCGCCAAGGTACACTTAGCTATGACAGTTTGCTTTCAGTGGACTGGGGAGCTGTTATCAGCTGTGACAGGGCAGAACGGGTGGAATGTGGGGAACAAAAGGCCCACACAAAGGGAGCACTTTAGGTCTGGAGCGTGTCTGGCTTCCTCTGGCTTCCTAGAGGCCACACAGTGACGGGGCACATGGTGAGATTCTTTACTCTAATTAATATTTCATTCTCAGGGCGAGTTTCAAGTTATCCCTTGAGAGAAGTTAAAGGTTTGCACATTTTGAGGCAAAGTAACGAGGCTGGTGAGCTTGAATTAAGAAAGTATGTTGAAAGGAGCTGTTACAGCCTTTAACCTTGGGCAAGGGACACGTAAACCATACGGTATTAGTGCGCTTTTTTATTGTATAACTTGTTCTATGTCCTATTTTACAGTCTGCTCCAATAAATTTATACATAAATGCTGCTAGGAAACGTTCGCCCCTTCTTCCCTTTCTACCTCCTCTGGACTGGGGCATCTGATATTCCATATTCTGCGGAGGTGTTTGTTTTCCAAACCAAGCCACCAAATATATTTTATGACAGCAATAAAATAAAGTGGCTATGTGGCTGGAACTGCTGAGTTCAGCAAGGAAAGTGAAAAAATGGCCAGTGGAGGAGAGTTTCTGCTGTCAGCAAGTGCAAGGAGTCTAGGTAAAGCAAGCAAGCTGGTGGGTCATCCAGCCTTCCCAGTGAAAAGCTGCGTGACACATGGGTGTAGGGCTGTACAGGTACGGCACATTGGGCACTGCAGTGACAGAATCACATCGGTCATTACCAGCAAGATTATAACCACCTATGTAGCTAAAGGATGAAACTGCGTCACTCATCATGGGCCTCATCTTTAGGGTTCCCTATCCAAGGGAACGGCAAAAAGGAAGGCTACTTACTGGCAAAACAGGCAGAAGCGATTCCTCTGAACTTCCACTGCAAGCCACCAGCCAACCTGGGAATATCATCCAGCTTCCAGCCCACCCGCCTGGGACGAGCCCACGCGTCAGAGCTGGGCTGTGCAGCAGCTCCCGACCTCTGCCTTGCATCAGCGCTCGCCGGACCCTGCCTGAGGCTGGCTGAGGGGGCTTGCACCGGCTGTGGAGGGGAGTTCTCCCCAGAGCTGAGCAAGGGAGGGTGGCCCTGCAAGCCTAGGTTGGTTGGAGCCATCAGGTGGCTATGGCACTGTGTCAAAGCTGAGCTGCTCCACCCAGCATTTTCTAATTCTCTTCAGCACGGGTTATTGTTAGGCCGCAGCCTCTTAATCCAGCTGTAATTCCTCAGGATACAGCTTGCTCGAGAGAGCAAAGTCATTACAGATCTCAGACTTGTAAACTGGAGGTACAGTAGGAAAAATGACGCCGCTATGTGTTGAGTGGTTTACCTATGAGCTTATCAGGTGCAATTTGAAGAAAGCCCTCCCTGGCCGTGCACTGAGAGAGAGAGAGGCACTTAATCCATCTAATGGCTCCCATGACATTGATATACCACCCCTTTCATTGCTGTGTTAAGCACCTCTCAAGCGTTCTGCTCATGCATCACTGGATGACATTATCCCGGCGTGTTACGGCCACTGGCACACCTCGGTTAAGAAGAATGCTGTGGTGTCTCAGGGAAAACCAGTGAAATTGTTATTGTTCATTCATCAAGACAAATCCCGGACCCTGTAAAGGCTCCCTGTGTGAGGAGCTGTGCTTGCATTATTTGCCTGGTCTACCACAGTGATGCACCTCACTTGCATGAAGTGTCTCGCCTTCACGCCCTGTGTAGCGCTGAACCTTCTGCTTTGAGCAAGGTGTTCCTACACAGCAGCATCTTGTTTGTTCAGCCTGCCAGCAGATGAGGAGCGGTATTGGTCTGCTGGGGCTGGAGGTTCATCACGGTGCTACAAAAGAAAGAGAAAGGGCAGAGAGGAAAGGAAGGAAAGGAATTTGGGGGGGCAGGGGCTTCTCAGTGGGCCTGTGGATAGCACCCCATTAAAGAGGGATCCAGCTCTGAGAAAAGGCCATTTGTCCCACATCACAAATGCAGGGAAAATAAATCCTCTCTGAGATAGATGGTCCCTGCAGTGTAAAGTGGACCAAGAATGAAGATGTGTGGGAGGGAATACACAAATGGCCTTGTGCTAAAAGTCCTCCGGTTACGTCGAAGAAACCAACACACAGACTTCGTGCTACCTTCCTCATCACCATAAAACAGACCCTGCACACTCGCATGGTCCTTACGGAAGTCTGCGGCACAAGCACGGAGTCTTTGTGAAGTGTCGGCAGGCTTTGTGTGACCACGAAGCAGTGTCTGCGAGAGAGCTGCGGTCACAGCAGACGTCTGGCCCGTGGTGCCCACTTCCCTCTCCCAGCCAACAGCGACAAATGAGTGATGAACACGGTTACGGTACAGGCACGAGGCTCATGTGCAGGCTGGTGTGAGGAGCTGAACCAAAGATGCCCCAGTGACCTCAGGAAGAAAGGGTGCATCATGTTTTCCTGCCAAAGAAAGCTTTTTAAACAGTAAATGAAGGAGTAGTGTAAACACAAAGCCTTTTAAGACGTGCCTCCTTGTCACTTAAGTGACTGCTAATTATTAATTTGATAGAGTTGAAGGTGAGAGGAAGGCTCAGGGTCTGCAGACGGTCTGCAAATGCTTACCACTGTGCAAAGGAGCAAGCCAAGGAGTGAGCGGAGCCCTGCCTGGCAGCTATAGGCTGTTATGGGCCTTTCTCCGAGAAGTGCGCCATGGAGCTAAATGTTTAGTAAATACAGCTAGCTGGGGGAAAGAAGTATGTAAAGTTTGACAGAAGAGTGACCTAAAAATGGGCCTCAAAGCGTGTCTTCCCAGCAAACTGGAAACAGAAGGAAATTATAATTATTACACTTTAAGAGAAGAAGAGAAGCAGACTTTCTCTCATGATATACAGAGAACAACTTCAAAACTGTTTACACAAACGCTGTGAATTCTGCGGGTGGGTACTACAAATCCATGTCAGATGTTAATGGAAAGAATGGCGTTTGTAGTGCAAGATGGCACCGCGCCACTGTTTTAAGTAACAAACATGCTCTCTGCAGTGCAGTCAGAGTCTGCCCTGATCAGAGATGAAAGATGAATGTAGGGTCTGCGAGATTAACGTGGGGCTGTGCCAAATGTCCATTTTTGAATGACTCTTGTCAGTTTAAAGACAGAAACAGTAGAAACCCAAACGTTGTTAGCAATCGTTTACCAGGAGCAGCCAACAGCCTCTCTGCCTACACATGTACAGAAACTACCTCCCTGGCAATGGCATCCTTTGAATATTGAGCAGTAGATTTAGGAATTTCCAGTTGCCAGTCACTATCAAAGTAAAATGTAAGGTGCCCTTACTGCCCCTCCTGCAGGTAACTCCACACTGGCAAAAAAAGAAGAATGAAGAAGTATTTCACCTGAGTCTGCAACAGTGCCCAGTACAGCACCCCTTAAGCGCAGTGAGACTAGCTGAGGGTGTCGATGGCCTCAACCAGCTTAGCGAGAGTAAACGTGGAACACTCTGTGGCCTCTTCAAATGCCTTTGGGGGATGTAAAATGTACCCTTGCTGTGTGTGGAGCCGGGCAGGCGGAAGGCAGGATCTCCGCACAGCTGATCTTGGAACTGAGGTTTGGGGCAGCATTCGCCAAGCACAGTGGCAAGGCAGAGGGGGCTAGGGCAGTCCAGGGGCTGCTGGACGTACCCCGTGTGGGCTGCAATCGTACAGGCTGTATTGTCAGTGTGAGATGTTGTACAGGAAAAAAAAAAAAGTGACATTTTTGTCTCACTGGCACCCAAACAGCTTTCACTCATGCTTGCTCTGAGGCCTGCTGGAGAGCCCTGCTGAGGAGCTGGGGAGAGATCGGACCTGGGCCAGGCAGCCTTTGTCTCTGTTGTCAGCACGAGGCTGCTCCGTTGATGGGAAGCACCAAGGCAGCCAGAGGGTAAGTTGGGCTGCCCACCCCCATTTTCCTGTCTATGCTCTGTAGGATAAGAACTTGTCAAATGCAGAGCCCTCTGGAGTTTGTCCAAGAAGGAGTGGAGGAGTTGCCTGGAAATGTTGTTCACTGCATAGGTTCAGCAGCCCATTGGTAGAGACAAAGACACTGTTACACTTCTACCAGCCATGCGTAGCGAATGCCAGGGCTGAGCTACGCACCCCATCAGTTGGTGCATAAGTACATGACTGAAAGACTCGGACTATTTGGGGGTGCAGACAAAGAGCAAAATCCGTGCAGGCAAAGGAAATGGTAACAGTTCAGGGAATAGGTAAGAGATTGGAAACGACAGGACAGAATAACAGACTGAGGAATGATTTATAACAAGCCACTGCATGTTCTTCCTAGGGAGAAGACTGAAAAAGCCAAGGTAAACCAGGAGAGAATAGCAAGAAGCCCTTAATAACCCAAGAGGCTAGCAAGGCAGTCCTTTCTGAAATGCCATCATGGAATTACCTGAGAAGCAGCATGCGAAGGGCGTTTGCAGCACTGGCCCCAAACTTTACTACTGGCTATGGGTAAGAAATGCTTTGAAAAGTGTAAGGACACCATTCAACCTTTGGATGGCCACGCTACACGTGTTGGAAACCACATTGTCCAACAATTAAAATGGAGGTGGAGGTGTCTGGCACCCCAGGCCAGGAGGCAGGGCAGGCTGACCAGCGTCCCTCAGCAGGAATGCACAGGGGCTGCGGTGCCTGTGGGCAGCCCTGGGCCTGTGGTGCTGGAAAAGCCTCGGTGCTTGTAAATGAGGGCAGCTGAAGTTGTTGGTTAAGATGAAGCATTTGGGCTCTCCTGTCCATGTTTTCTAAAGGTGCCGAAAGGGGACTTTGCAAAAGGATCCTCCGGGCTGAATCTGAGGGACATGGGCAGTCAGGTTCTGCGCTGCATCGCCCCACACGGGTCCTGGGCTGGGCAAGGGGGAGCTGGAGCAGCAGCTCTTACCTCTGGTCACCGGATGAGAGCTGCGGCTCTCTGCCGATTTGTTAGTGCAGTCTCCTTTGGACTGCAGCAGCTACGCTCTGTCATTGCTTATTTCTGAGGGTGTTTTCTGCAGGGACTGAACCAGAGCCTTACAGTGGCCTCCTCGGGCTGCTGGTAGCTGTAACTGGAATGAGTCACAGGGCATCCTCAACTGCACGGTAATAAACCTGCTAAACAAAGGCTGTACGAGTCACCAAGCCTTAGGAGGTGCTAGGCGTTTTATTACAACAGGACCTATTTTATAGGCTGTGGTTGTTTCTGAACTGTGAACTCCCCCAGCTGGTGAACGTCTGCTATTACCATCAGACACCTCGCCTCCAGTCCACAAGGCCTCTGTGAGGACGTATGACAAGACCAACCCCCAAAACTCACCAGCATTCGGGGAAATCTGAGCGATGCACAGCTGCAGGATGATGCACAGCTGCAGGATGATGCACTGGCGTAGCCTGCTGAAGCGAGCGGTGCAGTAGCACGACTGCCTCGTCTGTCGCTTGTGAGGAGGAACAAGGTCAGCACGTGCTGACAGATGTTCAGTGCTTGGTGGGGTCTGTCTCAGGAAGTCTGAGCACTGTTGGATGCTGGACAGGAATGTGGGAAGAGCCAAACCCCCAGGAGCTGCAGGCACGGCAGTTTCTCGATCAATGCTCTATCAGTATCCATGAGGGAACGGCACACTCGCACCACTTCAAAGTCGCTTCAGAGAAGACAGCCACAAAAACTGGCCCGTGCCACACACTTCAGGCCACTTGCACATTGCTTTGGGCTTTGTACATAAGATTCTCTATACATAACAGATCACTGACCATTCCTGGCGGAGCTTAAGGCTTTATCTCTGACACATAAAAGCACCAGGATCATTGCTGCACAGTGGAAGTGGGAAGGCAGCACGTTCAAAGACAGCACCCACCCTCACACGTCTTAAAGCAGCTGGGCAGGCTGCTGGGGTGGTGCAAGGAGCCAAGCCAAGGGAGGAGTTTACAGCCAGCAGATGTTGCACTCCTCATCTGCTCTGTGTTCGTGCGGGCACCAACCTGCTCTAGCACTTGTTGGAGATGGAGGTTGTCGGGAGCCAAAACACCCTTCCAACAGGAAAGCGAAACACCTCCTTTTTGGGCCCTAGGTGAGCTTCTCGCCAGCCCAGTGAGCCAGTGTGAGATGCTTGCTGGGAATGCACAGGCAGGAGTGGGAAGGCGGGGGGTGCAGGCAGGACACATCCCTGCTGGCAGTGCTTTCCCCGCTCTTGGAGGGAACCCTGAGTAAAGGTGGGAACTAGGTGGGACTGGGAGCTCGCTTGGCAGGAAGCGCCATCTGTCAAAAGCACGAGCAGCTTTGCCTGTGACTTTGTAAGGAGCAAACGGCCAACATTTGACTAAGTTCTCTGCTGGATGGCAGTAAGAGGCCCCAGCTGCTGCCTCTTGTGGTACACCCCCAGGGCCCAGCACCCTGCTCCCCGCGCGAACGCTCCCTGGGCCCCGGATTTACTTGCCATGCTGCCCTTGGCCAAAAACTCGCCCTTGGCTGAAAGTAACTTCTCAGCCTTCCTTCAGATCCCTCCACTCCAAATGGGCTCTCGGAGCCGTCCCCAGTGAAACACTGTCTTCATCCGCAGACCACACGCCTCCACTGCCTGCCTGGTTTGAAAGCCGATGACATCCAACTGGGATCAGTTTTGCAATGCCTCATAACTTGCCCATAATATCAGGCAACCACCTCTCCCGTGCACATGTGGCCTTTGTGTTTGCCAGCTGTGCACCGCTGAGACCCAGGACAGACGCACAGGGTAGGTACCTCAGAAGCAAAGCCTCCCAAAAAGGAAGCAATTCCTCAACGGCGCACCTGGCTTTCTGTCTTTAAGGAATTACTTGCAATAAAGTGTCATCAAAAGGCAACCTGTTTTAAGGGATGTGACCAGTGAAAAGATCCGTATTAGCCCATCATGTCACTGTCATCGAGTATCTACGTACAACAAGGTTGGGGTGTGAGGCCACATCACGCTTACCTCTAGGTAGAGGGCTCCGCAGTGCTAGGCTCGAGCCTCCTGGGGCTGTCCGAAGGGCTAACGGGTCACTCTGTGCAGGCCGTAGCTGGCTCATGCCGCTGCCAGCACAGGGTGGCCAAGTGCCAGGCAGCAGCCCAGGTGTGGGTGACGCGAAGGGCCTCGTGTTAGGAAAGAGAAGTGCAGCAGCAGCGCCTCGTGTCTGTGGGTATCGCATTCAGCCTCTCTTGCGATAACCGAGCAGTGTTTGGAAACGGCCCCAGGGACGGAAGTGTCCATCTGGAGAAACGGCTCAAAGTAAATGGTGAGCTATTTGATGTTTCAGCGAGTGAAAAGAAGGGGAAAGCCTGCAGCACCTGGTGACCTCCATGATGGAGGGAGGAGGCAGAGGGAAACGAGTGTGTTGGCTTGCCCAAGGGCGGTGGGTGGTGAGAGCTGTGCTGGGCGGTGGGCAGACCCATCTGGGTGGACCATGGTGCATCTTACCAGGACACTCAAGGCCACGCCAAATTAGCCAGGGCTTCTCGTGGTGCTACAGCAAGCACAGGCCTTGGTAAGGGTTTTGGGTAGCAGACGGGACACTGGCTTAGCACCCTGTGGCATGCTTGTGAAGCGCTTGTAGGTGCCAATTAAGGTGCTTGTAAAGCGTAAAGGCGGAGTCCCCACCCGCCCGCTCGGGCTGAGGCGGCGGCTGAACAGGGCAGAGCACCGTGCCGGGCTGCCTGCCCCCCGGCCGACCGCCGCGGGTCCCTGCCCACTGTCCCTGCCCACTCCTCCTGCCCGCCTGGAGGGGCCCCACGGCAGCCCCCGCGCCCCCGCGCGCCGCCCCTCGCCCACCCCACAGAAAGGCCAGGCCCAGGCGGTTGTGTACAAAACCTGAAATAGTTTACTTTGCTTTCTTTTTTTTTTTTTTCTTTTTTTTTCTTTTTTTAAACTTTGCTCTAGGTTTACTTAGATTTCGTGAACTCGATACAAGAGCATTTGATATGAATCGGTAAATAAAACACCGTCATAGATAGATAGCCACAATAAACTTTGTTAGAAATGTACATGTCGCGAAAAAATAATAATACTAATAATCATAATAAAAAAAGCCGGCGCGACGCCCAGGCCGGCGCGGGCTCCTGGCGGCCCTCGCCCACGGCCGCGGGTGGCTCTGGTTCCCCGCGGGCGCCGCGCCCCGGTAATGTGTGTATATAAACAAAGCCCATAAGAAATGTACAAATATAAAAAGCTACAAACATTAATAAATTACATCGTCACAAAACACGGAAAACACTCCACAAGGTGCTAGTAAAATAACTGTCTCCCTCCTCGTACAAGAAGTTACGCAAAGAGCTGGTACCGGCGGGCGGCGCCCCGGAGAGACTTTCCCCTTATAAAAAACCGGTGGTGGTTATTCCAAAAGCTATGTACAAGCTACATTCTAGGAAAAGGGGGCCTCGGGAAACGCAGCTTCAC